>LAPY01001134.1:109619-128316 GCA_000970635.1 Eragrostis tef
GGGGGGGGGGGGCCCAGCCGCAGCCGAAGAAGCGGCTTCCAGAACCGGGGGCGGGGGCCGTGGTTATGAAGCGCGGGCAGCACGCGGCAAGCGCCATCGGGTGGAGGTGGGCAGCGTGCGGAGAAAGCAGCCGCGCCGAATCGAACGAACGCAACGAACGGCGTCCCACGCACACTGGCAGTCTGGCACTCACCTTCCCCGGCAGCTGCGGAGATTGGGCGCGCCGGCCGAGGCGCCCACGTGGCATTAGCACCACTCACCTGGAGGTGGGCCGAGATGGGCCAAGACGTTTTCGGCTGTATGGGCTATGGTAAGCGGGTGGTTTTTCTTTTAAAATGGGCCTTTTAAAAGTTTAGCACTTTTGGACCTTTAAAGAAAACTTGTCTAGAAATAGATTGGCGACTAAATTTCAAGGTTGAGCGTCACACCACTTGGGACTCACCAATGTGAGTATGTGACCTTGTCGCCTGGCGCTCACTATGCCACTTCAGCATCTGGCTGTGTACCTGAGTGCAGAGGCAGGCGTCAAATCAGTAGGTAGGACCTGGTCGTCAAACCATGTGTTGTCATAAAAGGGATCTATTTTTTACAAAGTTCTTTTTACAGAGGTCTAAATATACAAAATTGTTTTAAAAGTTGAAATTATAATAATCACACTGCTAGGCAAGGTGCGAGAATATTACACTAGGTCTCTCTCTCTCTCTCTCTCTCTCTGATTTTTGAAGAGAAATGCAAATGCTTCTATAAATGAGACCCACGTTAATAGTATCAGGAAATGCGGTTCCCATCCCTCTCTTTCTTTCCTCCACGTTGAATCGAATCCTACATGCTTTGGGGACTCCCTTAGGCTTCAAATATGTAATAGAAACATATAATAATTTGTTAACTTGAACCGGCTAGCTAGGTCTCGAATTCTAGAGATGTGGCTTAGGTTCCATACTAATTCAACTATAAAACCATCAGTTGAACTAATGCTTAAATTTTAGAAGTAAGCAATAATGGATAATTGGATATTAAACTTGTACTTCACAACTAAATCAAATCACAGGTTCGCCTTCACCTAATCAACATTTATATCTCTCCAATTTTGGCCTATTTTAAAAGGAGATAATTAGAACCAACTGCTGTCAAAAAGGGTTGAAACAAACTCCTAAGAGAGAGTCAAATAGGAGGTTGCGTGGGTACCATATGGAATCAAAGCAACTAACAAATATATATATATATAATATATCAACAGAGAAGACAAATTGTGCTTAAGATTAACAAGGACTAGTTGCTTTTAAAAAAAAGATTAACAAGGACCAGCTTGCTGCAGTTTTGAATAATGCCTCCGAACCATAAAAAAAATCTGCCTCCTATATATATGTTGTCCACCGTTGGTGCCTGATGGCCTCCTTACAGAGGGCCTTCCAAATTCCAAATCTGAATTGTTGGCCGCTTGCAAACGAAGCTATTTGAGAGAAAACACAAATATAGGTTGCCAAAATGCCCGGAGGATTCGTTGCAGGTAGCGCCACTGCGCATGACTATGGTGGCGGCGTGACTTTCACCGTCGTGATGACATGCCTTATGGCCGCCTCCTGCGGCCTCATCTTTGGCTACGATACCGGAGTCTCAGGTGCATGCTCTCATATGCCAATTTGCTTCTCCTGGTTATTATGTTTCACAATGATTTAGTAAAATTTAGTATATTCTCTAAATGAAGTGCTTAGTTAATCCCTGTTTAGACAGTTCACATATTTAATGAACACGAGTTAACCCACTTTATTCTGTTTATATGGTGCTTTCGAACTTATGAAATTTTCAGGATATCATAAGGAATTTTGAACAAACTAATGGGCTTTCGGGTTCATGTGAACTATTGTGTCTCCGGACACACGTATATTTCCCTATAAAAGCATTTAAATTAACAATTGTTTTACTTGTTACAAAAATCGATAAGGAACTCGCCAGTCAGGCAGTCATATCACCACAGTTTGTCTCCAGTTCCTATATTTCAGATTCGTAATTCCCATTTAGTTTGTCTCCAGTGTGCTTAGGTGTCTGGAACATGTTTTAAGTATAATTGTATCGTGTCGCAGAGAAGGGAAGCATTTCAACAGCTTATTCTTACGAACAGTACCGGCTAGTAGAGCGGAAAAACTGCAATAAGTACAATCTTCGTTGTTTGAGCAATAATTTCTCTTAAATAAAGATTATTGTCATAGTAAAATAGACAACAATGGACCGTTGAGTGCATGTGATAGGACTAGCATTGACTTACTGTTCCGGGATGTGTTCAGTAAAGAATTGTGGAGCACTCTGCCTTTGCATCCCTGTGAGAACTGAAGCATTTCGAATCCCTAGCCATTCTTATTGGAATTACTATTACTAATCAGGACAGGCCAGGCCAGTGCTTCGATACTCATGTTTCTGGTTAATAAATCAGGTGGTGTGACTCAAATGGATTCGTTCCTGAGCAAGTTCTTTCCGGAAGTGCTTAGCGGGAAGAAGAACGCAAAGCGCGACGCCTACTGCAAGTACGACAACCAAGCACTGACGGCGTTCACATCGTCTCTGTTCATCGCCGGCGCGCTCTCTTCGGTGGTGGCTAGTCGCGTGACGAAGAGGGTGGGTCGCCAGGCCATCATGCTAATCGGCGGCGCTCTATTCCTTGGCGGTGCTATCATCAACGCAGCGGCTGTGAACATTTCCATGCTCATCATCGGCCGGATGCTGCTTGGCATCGGTGTCGGGTTCACGTTACAGGTACGTCATGTACTATCATATATATTGTCCTTGCTCAACAATATATATAACCCCCACCTTCAGTAGTTCAGCGTACGATCGAATTCGTAAGTTCCAATTAAAAAAAATAAACTGATATATATTCTTGACAGGCCGCTCCGGTGTACCTCGCCGAGACGGCACCGGCCAAGTGGCGCGGCGCATTCACCTCGGCGTACAACGCCTTCGCCGTCTTCGGCATACTAGCGGCGACCGTCACAAACTACTTCACCAACCGCATCCCCGGGTGGGGCTGGCGCGTCTCCCTCGGCCTCGCGGGCGTTCCGGGCATCATCATCGTCGTGGGAGCCCTCTTCGTCCCCGACACTCCGAGCAGTCTCCTGCTGCGAGGCCACCCCGACCGGGCTCGGGCCGCGCTGCGGCGAATCCGTGGGCCGGATTGCGACATCGACGCGGAGTTCAAGGACATCGTCCTTGCCGTGGACGAGGCGCGCAAGAACGACGACGGCGCGTTCCGAAGGCTGCTCAGCAAGCCGTACCGGACGTGCCTCGTGATCGGGCTAGGGATACCCGTGTTCTTCGAGCTCACCGGCATTATCATCATCGCCGTGCTCACGCCGGTGCTCTTCCGAACGGTTGGCTTCAACAGCGAGAAGGCGATGCTTGGCACTGTGATAAACAGCATGACCAACTTAACCGCGACTCTGCTATCCTCTACCGTCATGGACCGAACTGGACGCAGGTTTCTGTTTATTGTTGGCGGCACCGGCATGATGCTTTGCGAGGTATGACGAGCATAATTTAAACTACTTACTTGTCAGTGCATCGCCGATCACTTAATTTGCTCCATCTATTATATGCATGCTAACCATTGTGCTGTTGATCCAAAAAAAAATGTTAAGGTGGCCATTACATGGATCATGGGCGCCCATCTCGGCAACCTTGACATAGAGAACAATGCGTTTAACCAAGGCAAGATGTGGCTCGTGCGGGTCATGCATAAATAGGCATACCTGCTGAACTGCATAGGCCAAGTCCGGTCGAGTGAGAGTCAGACATTGGAGAGCACCTGCAACACTCCTGTAAGCCGAAGGATCATCCACTGACGCACCATCAGAAGCTGAAATCTTGGCATGAGTATCAATGGGAGTAGCTGTAGAGTGGCACTCAACCATACCAGCACGTTGGAGGAGGTCTATAGCATACTGACGCTGAGAAAGATGCCTTCCTTGGAGCGTCGAACTGAAATCCCAAGAAAGAAGTGAAGATCACCAAGGTCAGTCATAGCAAACTCTGAGTGTAGAGAAGAGGTGATGCGCTGAAGGAGAGCACTGGAGGAGGCGGTGAGCACAATATCATCCACATAAAGCAATAAGTAGGCAAGATCATCTCCATTCTTGAACACAAAGAGAGAAGTATCAGACGGAGAAGCAATGAAACCCATCTGTGATATGTAAGTGGCAAACCGGTGGTACCAAGCCCGAGGCGCTTGCTTGAGACCATATAGTGATTTCCGCAGCAAGCACACATGATCAGCAGAGGGATCAACAAAGCCAGAGGGCTGCTGACAATAGACCGTCTCGTCAAGGTGACCATGAAGAAAGGCATTCTTCACATCCAGCTGATGTATGGGCCAGGAGCGAGAAGCTGCAATGCTAAGAACAATCCGAATAGTAGCCGGCTTTACCACCAGGCTGAAAGTCTTGTCATAGTCAATACCGTGCTGCTGAGAATAACCACAGACAACCCATCGAGCTTTGTGACGAGCCAGAGAACCATCTGAATGAAATTTATGCTTAAAAATCCATTTACCAGTGACTACATTTGCTCTGGGATGGCGTGGCACGAGCTGCCACGTGTCATTGTCGATCAACGCCTTGTGTTCATCTGCCATTGCCGCTCTCCAGTTCGCATCCGCAAGGGCACCCCGGTAGTCCCTTGGAATGGGCGAGATAGAGCTGGGAGCGATGACGGAGAGATTCATGCGTTCCTTGGGCTTGGAGATGTCGTCCCTTGCACGGGTGCGCATGGCGTGAGGACCGGGCGCTGGTCGAGCCACATGGCCAGGGACGCCAAGTGGGCGGGGCGCCTGTTGCTGTTGGCGTGCATCGGGTGCACGTGCAGCAGGAGCCGAAAGGAGGACGCATCCGATGCGCGAGTCGCAGGACCAGACACGTCGGGCACCAGAGCGGCTGGCGCACTGGGCGGTAGTGCAGGAGACCCGCCCGCAAGCTCAGGTGGGGGCGAGGCCGTCGAGCGGGGACCTGTCGAAGATGGCCCTCTCAGCGAACCGGAGGCACGACGCAGTTGCTCGACGTCTCGACAGTGGCGCCGGCTCGACGTCCACGGGGGACGGAGCGGGCGCAGGAGGAGTCGCCGGGAAAGACACAAGGGGGCCCTATAAGGAAACATCATCGAGAAGAAAATCATAGGACTCCATGGGAGCCTGTTGTGAGCATGAGGCGAAGGGAAAAGAAGTCTCATCAAACACAACGTGGCGAGAGATGATAATACGCCGAGAGGATATGTCTAGACAGCGGTAGCCTTTATGAGAGCCAGGATAACCGAGGACTACGCAAGCAGCGGAGCGGGGAGCGAGCTTGTGAGGGATTGTGGCAGAGAGGTTGGGATAGCAAAGGCACCCGAACACTCGTAAGTGATCATAGCTCAGTGCGCCGGAACAACAACTCGTAGGGAACCGAATTGGCTATGGCGGTAGAGGGACGCAGGTTTTGTAGGTACGTGGCAGTGGTGAGCGCTTCGGCCCAATAGTGGTTAGGCATATGAGCATGGATCAGCAAAGTGCGCATGGCATTATTGAGTGTGCGAATGACGTGTTCGGCTTTACCATTCTGGGGCGAAGTGTAGGGACATGAGAGTCTAAGAGCAATGTCACGGGAGGAGAAAAAGGAGAAAAGAGCATTGTTAATAAACTCAGTACCATTATCGGCTTGGATGGTTTTAATATGTGAATCAAACTGAGTGTTAACAAAATTGGAGAAGGAGGTGATGTGGTTGTAGACGTCGGATTTCTTATGAAGAGAAAATGTCCAGCAAAAATGTGTGAAATCATCAAGTATAACTAGATAATAAAGATACCCCGAAGTGCTAGCAACTGGAGAGGTCCAAACATCACAATGAACTAATTCAAAGGGCACCGAAGTGCATGTAGTAGAACTAGAGAAAGGCAGACGCACATGTTTGCCAAGTTGACATGAATGACAAAGTGTGGTGGCCTGTTTATTACATGAGATAGACGACGACTTATTCAAAACTGATAGGACAGCTGGACTAGGGTGACCAAGGCGCGCATGCCAAAGAGCAGTGGTGACGGCGATGTTGGCGTGGGCGGTAGTAGACTGCATGGTGGTCGGCGAGAAGGTGTAGAGGTCACCGTCACTATTGCAGCGAAGGATCGTGCGCCGGGTGCGGAGGTCCTTGATAGAAAAACCAAAGGGGTCAAATTCCATTGAACAAAGATTGTGTGTTTTAAATTGTTTTCTTTCCTTTTGAGAATATCTTTACAAGTGTTCAGTACACATTATTAAGATTGTAAACGTAGCTGATTTGTGCCAGTGTGTGATATATGTATGCGTACATTGTTCAGTGTGTTCACCACAAGTCATTTCTCAGGATTTGGAACAAACCTTGGACTCTTCCACTGGGGTACTTCCAAAAGGATTTGCCCGACAGTTGTGTAAGTAAAATATTAAACACAGTTAAATATCGAATACATATACAACCAAATCAGCTTGATTACAGAGATAACCATGTCAATTTCACGAGATATTATTCTTCTATATGAATAGTTATGAATGAAAAAGTAACGGCTGCGAGAGCATTATGGTCATCATACTCGAGATTGTCATCGAGAAAAAGTCATCCGTCATTCCTCGCAAAAAAAAAAAAGTCATCCGTCATGATCCTGCAAGACGCAATACATGATGCGCACTCGAGCAAGCCTCCCTCCCCCCACATAGGCACTGAAACGTTACCGATTCTTTAAGCGATGGCCTCACTCGCCCCAGGCTCCATGATCATCAGTTCCAGATCCAGCTTTTCACTTCCCCTCATGCATCATCACGCGACCATCTTTAACAAAATTCACCCTGTTCGTCTCGCTGTTTTGCAGCGGCTTCTTTGCAGCAGCTACAATGTTTAAGTTATTTTTTCTGCAGCAGCTACAGTGTTTCTGCAGTCGCTACAGTGTTCGCAGTTATTTTTCTACAGCTGCAGCCTACCAAACACGCTGATTGTTAACATCGACCGCAAGTTCGCAACCCAAGCCTTCTCTGCTTCTGCAATGCAAAAGGCGTGGCACGTTGGCTGCACGGTGGTGAGGATAAAAGTGCCCGGTGAGGAAGAGGCCGGCCGGGAGAGTAGGGACTGGAGACATTGTACCCCTCTTGCCGGTAAAACAACTCTTGCGCCCATTCAGATGGGCTAAAAGTACCTTTCTGACACAAGTAGGCCACTTGATTAGGGGCACTAGGATACATTATGTGACACGTTAAGTATAACTCACTGTGTTTTTTTGCAAGGGACCACTATCATTCACAGTCACACGAGTAGTACAAACAGAGAGAGCGTGCAGTGCACCTATAAGATTGCAAGAACGGGTCACTCCGGCCGCAGGCACGTTCCCAAACCAAAACCCCAACCCCTCCTCACCAAAACCGGGCCAGGACACCAACCAAAACCTCCCCGGCGCCGCGGATCCACGCCTTGCTCGCCTGCTTCCCCGCCACTGGCCACTGACCAGTCCTCGCACGATCCAGTCCACTTCGCTGCTCGTTATGTAACCCAACGGCTGCCCAAGGACTTCGCAACAGCTCTCCCCCACAATACACGAATACAACAGATACAATTTACATCACTCGCGAGCGAGCGAGCGATCCATGGAGGCCGCCAAGCCTGCAGCCGTCTCCAGGAAATGTACCCTGGCCACCTCGCTGTGCTCCCTCGCCTGCCTCTTCCTCCTCTCCGCCGCCCTCCTCGCCGCCGTCGGCCACAGCCCGTTCCAGCCGCGCGCGGCGCCGTGGGACCGCTTCTCCGCCGTGCAGAAGTCCGCTCCGGCGCCGCGTGTCGCATCACCACCTGCGGCAGGTCGTCGCGACGCCGTGGTCGCGCCGGCGCCGGAAGATCTCGACGGCGATCAGCTGGGCGAGGTGGTGGAGGACGCCGGCCTTGCGGCGCCGGCCCCGGCACCGGCGTCAGAGGACGAGGATAACGGGGAGTGCGACATGTTCGACGGCGCCTGGGTGCGCGACGAGGAGGCGTGGTACCCGCTGTACGAGTCGGCGGAGTGCCCGTTCCTGAACGAGCAGTGGCGGTGGCGGCCGAGGGGATGCGCCGGGCGCACGAGGTTAGTGTCCACGTCATACATACGAACGCGCATGTCTTGGTTCTGACATTGTTGTTCTCGATCTCTTCGTGCGTGGGCGTGTGTGATGAAGGATGGGCGGCGCGGAGGCGCTGGAGCTGTGCCGGGACAAGCGGCTGGGGTTTGTCGGCGTATACGCGGCGGTGCCGGACCGGTCGCGGACGCGCATCGTCGAGGACGCCGGCGAAGAGATCTTCCGTGCCATGGTACGTCGCCTCATTCATCTGGGTATAGCCCTTGGAACATTTTAAATTGGTGGCCGATTTTTGGGTCCCGCAGTTACGGTGATTCTGGATTTAGGGCGCGTTCAGAATTAAAGAGAATTTTATTATTTAAGAGTATTAAATAAAGTCTAATGACAAAAGCTATGTTTTGTTACAGTGATGCTACAGTAGCCATCGTCTAATCACGGCTTAACGGCTTAACGACCCTTATTAAATTCGTCTCGCGATTTAGACTGAGGTTCTGCAGTTAGTTTTGTAATTAAAATTTGTTTAAGACAAGATATTTTTTGTTTAAACTCCTCTAAATTTTAGAGAGGAGGACGCAGAACGCGTTTAGGTAGGATACTGTTAACCTAGCCGCCCAGGAGACATCCAAGCGCCCCACTGGAGCACACCCGGAAATCACTATCTGCAATGTTTGGGTCGGAAATCACTATCTGCAATGTTTGGGTTTATGCGTAACGGTGGCTTTTGCGTCATAGATAAGCAACATGCCAAAGAACGGCGTAACAGCTACTACAACATCAACAATTAACAAAAAAAATGTACTATGAATCTATGATTCTTATATTGAATTAATCACTTAGTTATTTACATCATCCAATTTCTGCTAAAACAGGATTACAATTGCTCCGTCGAGTTCTTCTGGAGCCCTTTCCTCGTGAAGCTCGAAACAAAGAGCAACGGAACCAGGGCGCTCAAGCTGGATCAGCTGTCGCCCATGCTGCAGCGGACCCTGGGCGCTGATGTCCTCGTCTTCAACACCGGTCACTGGTGGACTCACACCGGCAAGCTCAAAGCGTAAGCCCTTCCGTCTCTCATGTCTTTTTCTTCCCGCACCACTCACCCAGCATTTCGTTTCAGGTGGGACCATCTCGAGAAGGACGGCAAGGTCGTCGAGTTGGCAGGAGAGGAAGCTTTCAACAGAGCGCTGAGGACCTGGGCTTGGTGGGTCGACCAAAATGTAGACCAGAACAGAACAAGGGTCTTCTTCCGTAGCGTGTCACCTGAACACAAGTGGTACGTCTTTCGCAGCCCTATTGAAACACCACAACTACATATTTTATGTAAACTACATCAAGCAACCTTTCTGCGATGCAGGACAAACTGGTGCCACAACCAAACATCTCCAATCTCTAAAGGGGCAGTCGCTTCATGGTTTCCAAAAAGTTTGGTAACCATAGTCGAGAGGAACATAAGAGTCATGAGAACGCCAGTTACATATTTGAACATCACCCACCTCTCCGAGCTTCGGATAGATGCACACCCATCAGTTTACACCGTTGACAGGGAAGGAAAACCACTAAGCACGGAACAACGTCAACAACCAATCAAATATGGTGACTGCAGTCACTGGTGCCTACCAGGGCTACCAGATACCTGGAATGTACTTTTGCTTGCCTCCTTGAGGATACCTCCCTCTAATGTACACTTGCTAGGATGAAGCAAGAAAAAACTTTATACAGACGTGATTTCTTTTCAACTTTACCTAGCTAACGGCACATATAAAGAGAGCACACAAAAGGTGGGTGGGGTGGAAACACGACATACAGACAAAGCCACAAAGCCACAATGGCACATATATTGAATTGGTTCAAGGTAACTAAGCAATCAAACAAATAACAAAGCAGAGATATCAATTATGACACCACCAAATTTCTCTACAGAAATCAGCATCAGTAACAAACTTCTGCAGAATACATGGTTCCAAACAGCAGAACAAGCCTTAAACTGTGCACTCCATGGTCGCATAATACAGAAGTGAACACTGCCTGGCAGCAAATGCCATCTGTGGTTTGTGTATGGCAACTAGATAAACATAATGCCAACTCCAAACATATAGCGCAACATCAACTTTTGAACACATATTCCTAACTACCCCTTTTTAGTTGTGATAGCATAGCTTGTCATGCACAAGTTGCAACTGCTGGTAAGAAATACAGCAATGTACCAACAATGACAGACTCAACATACCCACATTCAACCAGTAAGTCAGTATAAAGCATCCTACAAACCTAAACCCGAGTTTCCCAAATTCAGGTTTCAAGCACTACTCTGAGAAGGCAGCCCACTAAACAAACATAAACAGCTACAGTTGATTTGAGATGGAATCCTCACCAAAAAGACAAGGGACATGGCCAAACAAAATGCAAAACAAGAACACTGATATACCATCACCTAATCCAGCATTCACATCTGACAAAATAAAACTTTAAATCCAAAATCAATATCCGAGCTTCAAGAAACACAGATAACACTAACTTGAGGTATGTTTTGGAGTTGCTCTGCCAGCTCTGCAAATAGACATTACGAAAATTCTAGAGACAAAGCACATTACAATCATCCATCATACATACACGCTGTCTTCACAAATCACAAAGCAAAGTTTTGACAAATATAAAGCCACAGGACTGAACAGATCACCAACTAATCATAACAGAATATCATACGATGATATAACAATAAAAACACGAAATAGAGAGAAATACGACTTCACTTATCTATGAAAAACAAAACTGCAAAGCAGTCATTAGAAAGTACATGTGAAGCCTTATCATGGAACACTAGGCTAGCTTGATTTATCCCATAACAGCGAAAATTGGGTGTGCAAACTGCATTCCAGAATCCAGATCAGAGATAGGGCTTAGAATATGCAAGACATCCATGTAAGCAGACAACACTTCTGAATTCAGCACAACCATTTCAAGTATAAGCTCCCAAGAGTTGTCACACACCTGAGTCACACATTCACTAGAATTCAATCAATAATTCAGCTGAGTGCAAAAAATATAAATACAGAAATTAGGCAAGACAAAAAGAGCACTCAATCAATAATTCAGCTGAGTGCAAAAAAAAATAAATACAGAAATTAGGCAAGACAAAAATAGCAAATTTAATATATGGTGATCCTTTATTAAGATTTTCTGTACTAGTTCAGACAATGCTTTTATTTATGTACCAGTTTAAGCATTTATGTAACAGAGAATAAGGCAAGGAAAATCGCCGTCAGGAATTAGTTTGCAGAGCTGCAATAGCTTCTGGACGCTGTTTTCAATGCATATCTTGCATAAACTAATAGCAAAAAAATTCAAAAAGAAAAAAGCGTTAAAATTGACAACGCTAGACCCAATCGATATAAAATTACTTCAGCATTGAAGCACTACAATGAAGTCCTACCCAGCACTGTCAAGTAAAAACCTAGCCAGATTAAAATTATATTCAAATCATGTCATCAAGACAAAACACATCAGGAATATCGAAGCTGGAAGATGATAAAAAAAAATAACCATGAGTCCACAACAGCAAATTAGGGTCCACACACACGAGAAACAGCGATGCCAATGCAGAGGCAATCAAACATCACAATCACATAAGCATTCAGTAAAATTATGCAATGCAAGGGATGTTTCAGATAGTCAGACTGCTCTGAACACTTCATGCTACCAAGGAAGGACAACTCAAAACACCCAAAGAAAATTTGAAAAGGAAAACACAAGACAAGTATGGAATTATATCACGTTAACAATTCATAGCTTGCGCTCATGCTAACAGATCAAAGCTTTCAAATTTTAAAAATCAACTTAGCTCTATTACAGATCATAAAATTTTAATTAATTAGTTGAAATAAAAAACTCCAGTCACATCAAGTTTGAAAGAAGGGAGGTAAAACAGCATGCAGTTAATGTGATTTCCAAACACATTAGTCAAAGTTTAGTCCCGAGCTAATGCAAGCATCTACCAATCAACAGATGATTATATACACTATCAAGTTTCAAAAGCATTACATCCTAAAGTAACAGTCTATACAATTTTAAGCATAAGCAAGGGATGTGATCAAAATATATACCTTAGAAGTAAGGCGGCACGTTGGGGTACATTGGAGGAGCCCTGCCAACTGGCCCAGGAGACATACCACCTTGAGGGTCCTGGCCACGGAAACCAGATCCTGGAAGAGGGTAGTTCCCACCCTCGCCGTAGCCACCTCCCTGTTGCATTCGGTATAGCTGTGAAGCTCCGCCCATTCCTAGGCCACCATAAGGCCCCATCCCCGTACCGCCAAATTGAGATGAACCCCCGAAAGAGCCGCCACCCATTCCCCCAGCGCCAAATGCACCAGCCCCAGCACCCATCCCTGTAGGCATCTGACCACCCATCAACCCTAAACCTCCGGCACCTCCTCCACCCATGGAAGATGGCAGGTTTGAGTAAGGGCTTGGACCCCCGAGCCCACCACCAAATCCACCAAACGAGGGCATACCACCACCAGGGCCATACTGGCCACCCATCTGAGGTCCAAGTCCCATCCCAGGACCCGACATGTCCTGAGGGCCACTCTGCATCATCTGCTGTTGCTGCTGCTGCTGGCCGGCAGGCCCAGATTGCTGTGGTTGTGACTGCTTCCCTTTCTTCCCCTCTATTGCAAGCTTGCATACAAGCTGTTGACCGTCAATCACCTTCACAGAGTCCACTAGTGAAGCTTGCGCACCCTCTGGGGTCTTGTACACGAAGAGGGCAAATCCACGGAACTTGCCTGTCTGCTTGTCAAAACCCAGCGGCCCCTCCTCGATCTCTCCATATGAGGCAAAGTGTGAGAGGAGTCGATCCGATGGCATGTCAGCAGGGACGTTCCCAACAAAGATCTTCCGGAGGGACACATCAGCCGGGGGAGCCCCGCCGGTGCCAGCAGCTCCTCATCCGGCCGTCAATCTTCTTGGAGGGCTCCTTGAGCGCGAGGACGGCGGAGTCAGCGTGGCGGAAGGTGACGAACCCGTAGCCCTTGGAGCGGCCGGTGGCCTTGTCGGTGATGACGACGGCCTCCTCCCGAGGTTGGAGGTTGGAGGGGAGGCGGAGTGGGATCGGAGGTGGGGGAGTTTTTATCGACTTGGCAGCCGCAGAATTTCTCGATTGGGGAATCTTTAACTGGCGTCGTGTGCCAGAAATAGGCATCAGCAAGTCCTGCGTTGTCTCGCTGGGCTCGGGCCATGATGAGGAAATCCCGGTTCCGTTCGGGCCTGGAATTCTGTCCGTGCTGGATCCATTTAGTTAATTGGGCCGAGCAAAGCTTGTTGGTCAAATGGTCTGTAGCGCAGGCGCAGGCCGCGGCGCCGCCGAGCCCATAAAATGTCGTGCGGAAACGGAGACACAGAGTTCCGATCAACTAATTCGTGTTATTGTTCCTCAAAAAAAAAACTAATTCGTGTTATCGTGCCTTCTTGTTAGCAGGCAAACCTTGGAACCATACATTATACCGGTAATCAATAGCACAACTAGCACCAGTGGTCTAGTGGTAGAATAGTACCCTGCCACGGTACAGACCCGGGTTCGATTCCCGGCTGGTGCAAAAACAATTTTGCTATATTTTACTTTGTGAATCATGACCTTGACGGTCTTTGTTTTATATCTGTCCACGTGTGTAAGGCATAAACAATTTCATGCCAAAGCTTTACATCTACACATTTATTGCAAGCTTTTCATACAATTTGCATTACAATTCTTCAGAAAACTTCCCTATATGACACTTCGGATGCATTGAATCTTTGAGGGAATTAACACGAGGTTGGACCTCAATTTATATCATGCATCCAAATTCTGAATTCAAAACTTTCTTGTGTCGTCCTAAATTTTTATAGAATTGCAATTGACATACAAGTCAAAATTTTGTGATTTGTTCTTTAGTTATGCAGTTTAAGAATCTTGCTTTTCGAAGATGCCTTCAATGTACAAGCAATCTGCTGGAGGAGGAGGGTAAACATAGAACAAACATATAAGATTGGCCCTTATATACAGACACGAAAGTTGAGAAATGTGTTGTTGAATTGAAATTCTATACTTTGTTTGTGGCTTATTTTGTCTTGCTCGGCTCGTAAAACATAGCCAGTCAAAATACGTAAAGCTTGACTCCAAAGGACAATGATCACCGTCGAGCATATCACCCTTTCTGTGCTCATGCTCCATGTTCCTAAGCCATTAACCATGCTACAAAGTTACATACATTTCTATCTTTCTCTTTCATCGCAACAAATTGGGTTTACATTAGTAAACGAATATTTAGAACGCAAAAAAGTCTAATGCCCTACACAACTCAACTTGGCATCCGACTTCTCTTTTTTACAACCGTCATTTTGGTTACATGTAAAATAACCTTCAAATTAAGCACACGATGGCAATCCCAAGAATGAAACCAGACTTCGCTTGTATTTAAACCTTGAAAATTGTTTGCTTCACTCACTCTTCGATTATTTCCTCTCAAATTTACAACTTCCTTATCCCGGCCTAGGCGTGGAAGAGCATATGCGCCGACGCGCCGTGGAATCGTGGAATAGTGCCCGCCCCAACCAGCCAACCTCCACGAGACGACGAGTACGGGCCCGTGGAGTCAGAGACCTCTTTGACCTCGAGCCCGAACCCGACCCCACACCACGATCCAAACCCGCGACCTCCCCAGTCCGGCAGTCCCACGACTCCCACCTTCATCCGCCTCTCCACTCCTCCCCCCTCGTCTGATCTCGCCGCGTCCGGATCCAGCTCACCAGCTCCCGCCCCACCGGCTCCCCGCTCGACACGACTCGTTCCCGCGCAGTGCCGCGCCAACCGGTCTGCCGGCCGGCACCATGGCGAGCGGCGGCGACCAGGCGGCCGAGTGCTACGTCTACCTGGTGCGACTCCTTGCCTTGTTTCCCTCGATGATTTAGTGAAGTGTCTGTTCTGACCATGCCATTCTTGCGCAGATACCTCCCAGGAAGACAGCTGCCTCCTACAGGTACACGTTTCTTCTTGGATCACCAGTGGATGCTTGTGGTGGACTTGGTAGGATTTTCGTTGTAGTGATGTACCAGTAGCTATCCTTGGCTCGGTAAGCAAAGAAAATTAGGAGTATGTGGTCGTGCAACGAGTTAGATCAAGCCTGCCTGAGTGTGGAATTAGCTTAGGCTTCGCTGGTTTCCCCAATTCACGCTTCCATTTGCTTGGCTCAGTTGAATGCAAAGACCACTGGCTATCTCACCTGGTTTCTGATTATAATGGCATGTTTCAAAACCTGTGCAAATTATAAAGATGCTGCATTTGTTTGGCCCTGGGAATAATCTTTTAAAGCTAGTGGTAATGTGATCCAGGGCGGATGAGTGGAACGTCAACAAATGGGCATGGGAAGGGTCGCTTAAGGTTGTTAGCAAGGGGGAAGATTGCATCATCAAATTGGAAGATAAGAACACTGGTATGATAGTCACATTGGTCCTGTTAGTATTTTTTGGGAAGTATGTGATGTTAATTGCTTGAACCTGTTTCAGGGGAGCTGTACGCCAGGGCGCTTCTCAGAGAGGGTGAACCGCACCCAGTGGAGGCTGTTATTGATAGCAGCAGGTCTGTGTTTGGTGTTGCCACACATTATCTGTCTAAGTCTGATGAGATAGGTGCTTTCTATTTTTAGTCATAGCTGAAATGATTTGTTGCTTGAATATTATGCTTGCAGATATTTTGTGCTTCGTGTCGAAGAGAATATAGGTGATAAGCTGTCTTTTTTCCTTTAACTCTATGATTTTCCTGTAGCTCAATGTTTTAACTAATTCGGAGTCGATTGCCTTTTCATTTGATACTTAGCATTGAGTTCGTGACCATATCATTTGATTTGAGTACTGCCCATTCTTACAGTAGTATTTCTATAGAAGCATAACAAATCTTGCTGCGGACTGCAGATGGGCGACAACGTCATGCTTTTATAGGTTTAGGCTTTCGTGAAAGACCTGAAGCATATGACTTCCAAGCTGCTCTACATGACCACATGAAGTATCCTTTGTTCATACTTCAAGCGTGATATGGAGACCCATAGCTTAAAAGTGATATGAATTTATTTCCTATGCAGTTGCTCAATATCTAGGAGTAATCAATGCAATGCAAAAAGCTGGAATAGTATGATACGGCTGTAGGCTAATTAGGTCCCATTGGCATGCATGTTCAGATTTTCGAGCATTTCTTGTGCCATGCTGTCAGATCTTAGAAGGAACTATTAGTTGACAGTGCTGTTCCTATGCAAGTTATATAATATATTCATCATTTGTCAACAACGTTTACTGTGTATGCTGTTAAGAGGCACTACCTAGTCTACCTTATTTAGTGACAGGCCACTGGTCTGTATGATTTGTTCTCTTTTACATTGTCATAGATATCTAAACAAGAAGAAGGCTGCTGAAGAGATGGTGC
This sequence comes from Eragrostis tef, assembly GCA_000970635.1. NCBI lineage: Eukaryota > Viridiplantae > Streptophyta > Magnoliopsida > Poales > Poaceae > Eragrostis > Eragrostis tef. The sequence continues at coordinate 126,150 of LAPY01001134.1, forward strand.
AACACTATGAGAAGACATCGTCTGTTGACTACAGCCTCAAAGAAGGGGAAACTTTGGTTCTTCAGCTTAAAAATGTAAGCATCCGCCCAAAATATTTACGGGGATAAAATAAACTTGAGATCTCTAATGGAAGATCGCCTTCTAAGGTCTTCAAACTATAATTTAGCGCTTTTGTTCCATAATAGTTCACTAGGTTTTTTTTGGTCAAGCAATCACAAGTGACATTGTAAAATGGTATTGCAGTTACGAACTGAAAACTAGCATGTCTTTTTTCCGCATCAGTTAGCATTTTCACAGTATATTTCTAGTGATTCACAGTGTTTGTTTTCAGCTCCATAACCTGGTAAAAATTATGATGATGATTTTTTTGTCCATCTTTTAGCATTGTCTTTTCATGTTGAGCTTAGCGCATACAGAATAAGCCATTTAAATGCGAAAAGGTTACTTGTGTTAGTTATAACTTACTAATGGTCTATGTGGTCATGTCAACCGACTGCGTCATTGATTGAGATGAAAGTTATTTCCTTGATTAAAGATAGATCAAATACTCTTCATGTGTCTCAAGGGTCTGTGAAGTACTTCTGTATGATTACAAATTTGGCAGCTTATTGAGTTCCTGTTTTGGTTAAGTTAGCCAGCCAGCAATAAACAACTGGGTTTAGCGTGGGAATGAAAATAGGCTCTTTTTTTCAGGGAAAGTGGTAGACCATATTTTATTCAATCTAGAGGTTGGACCATTTTTGTGTCTGAATGTACAGTGAAATCTCTACTGAACCTCCATTTTGTGTTCGGAGTTCTGTTGAGAACGAGTCGCCTGACATAGGAACACGGTTAGGGTACATATTTAAGGTTTCTCTCATGACATTTGAGAGCATCAGATACCTTTATGTATCCATTTATATATCTGTCGGAGTCGCACTTTCATAGTAAGTTGGGCAAAAACAGGGCCTTACCGTTACTGAACTGCATTGAAGGGTTTAGCTGTTTTATTTTCCTTTTTTGTCTAAAAATAACTTATTGCCTTTGATAACTAACTTTGCGACTTTTATTTTGCAATCATATTCATCTTTATATATGATCTTATTGTTTGGGTTTTTTCTGTTGTTTCTTGCAGAAAGAAACTGGCACCAAGACAAAATCAGCATTTTTTGAGCAAGGCTTAAACAAAGTCTCAGTGAGTGATAAGGCAAACTCCAAGGAGTCCCCAGTCTCCCTTAAACTCCCCCCGCCGCCACCTTCGCCGGTGTCTCCAACGGATTCTGGGGTCGCCGCCTCCCCTTTCAAAGCAGAATTTCCTCCCCAGGAACAACCAGCTGCTGATACTACCAGCACAGCCAGCGCTGCCACTTCCAAAGCTGAGCTTGCTCCTGAGCAAGCTGCTGCAGCAGAGAAGGTCGACCAAGAAACCGTGGATGATGACTTTGGGGATTTTCAGGCTGCTGGATGAGTCAATCTTGTACATACCGCATGTTACTCCAAGTGCTTCTTATGTATTCTTTTATTTTCAATCAGTTGTGACTTTGCCGGCACTCGTGTGGCTGCATAGAGAGTTATTATCATCTCATAACATTTACACATACAGGAATACCCGATGTATACCTTTTATGTTGTACAAGTGGCATGTCCGAGTTCTGTGTCAGAACTTGGAATTTCGGCTTCCGAATCTGTAAGTGCTCCGAAAGCAAATCCGATTCGGGCAAACGGCTCCCTATCCGGGGCAATAAAAATCATGGTGCGCTAGCCGGCCGATGTCTCGGCTATTCTGCGAGATGGAGGAGCGCGAGTCTGTGGACCGCGCACCGCCGCCGGTGACCGACATGATGAGCGAGAGGAAGAGAAGAAGCAGAAGGTCATGGCACGCGTTTCCGTGTGCTTGATGTCGCTGCCCCTGGTCGGTCTGATGGCGCTCATGGTTTGCAGCCACGGCGAGTCGCCGCTCTGGCTCGTGTCGGAGCTGTGCGCGGTGCTCTGCATCCTGCTCTACTTCTGGGCCTACCACCTCATTGGAGTGTGTTTGGCCCATACAGAGGCCCATGTGTATTGGATATATATACCCACCCATCTAGGGTTGGAGGAATCAATTCGGCTAGTTCAATCCTGATTCTAACATGGTATCACAGCCACCTCTCTCTCTCGTCTCCCTCCCTCCCCAACCCTAACCCTAGCC
>LAPY01001135.1:62780-82561 GCA_000970635.1 Eragrostis tef
TTATTAGATGGACATCTGTGCATGACTGCATGTGATATTTTTTGAGTTATCTCATGCTCCATGTTAACAATTTCTTGATTATTCAAATTAAATATACCAATTGAAACATGCTTCAAAAGTTTAGATATGATTCTCGAGATGCATATGCATTACTTTTTAATTGAACTTTTTTTGTGTGTTACATTTGTACATGAAGTAATATTAAAATGATAAGATTCAAATGAGACAAAATAGAACCAACAAAAATAAAATTTAAATTCTATTTCCTTTTAAAGGATTTTTCTTCTTTCTTGTCCTCTGAAATTGAACTGTTTCTTATAAATTCCTGTGAGATTCCTACGTTCCAAAGGAGGCCTAATATTGTGGGTGGTTCTCTCTAAAGGCATGACTTTGGAGTGGGGAGGTATCTTGATGTGGCAAGAGTAATGATCCTACTATATAAAATAAGAGTAATTATCCTAACTGCTGTTGTAACAAAAAAAAAATCTTTTTGATATTTGGCACAAGCGCTCTAGATTCTTATGGGTGCGGCAGCGTGAGCAACAAACTTGTTCGTACTTTTTTTTTTGACATGCATTAACTTTTGCTATAAGAATCTGAAGCGATCACATCCAATATATATCTAACAAAGATTTACCTCACTAATGATGTCCATACTTCTTTTGACATGTTTTTAATTTGGATCCAATTTTAAGATCGAGGTTTGCGGTGCTTAGTAGCCACGTTTTGAAATTTGAAATCAAAATTAAAGCAAACCCATTAAAGTACAACAAGACAACAATAGCGGGTTAAAAAATTAGTACTTCTTCATCTTTACATATCGGGTTTTTTATCATTCAAATATGAAAATAGTTTTTTAAAACTAAAGACTAATATATCTCTCATGTTTATTTTAATATATCTCTCCATCAAACTTTCTACCAACTCTAAAATTTGTCTTATTCTCGCACCTAACATTAAAGAGAAATGTTAAAAATGCACCTATCTCTCCACCAACCTTTCCACCAACTCTAAAATTTGTTTTATTCTCCGCACCTAACATTTGAAGAGAAATGTCCAAAATACCCTATATATTCTGTATATTAAAGGATAAGGGGGATAAAACTTTAATCAAATCCTACCCAAACCAACGGGGCAAAACCGTCCAATCGACAAAACCCCACGCGCCCATCCGAACCATTAAACCCATTCGGCCTTTCGTCCCCAACCCGCACCCCTCGACCATGTCTCCCAGCACCGGCGACGCGGCCGGCCCTTCGCCGGCGCCGACGCCGACGCCGACGCCGGCCCCAGCTGCGGTTACGAATCCGGCCACCCCGTACGCTCCCATGGGTGGGCTGAGGGCCGGCGAGTGCGCCGACCTGCTCGGATTGGTCTCGGGCGTCTCGCGCCCGCTCGAGGACGCCGTGGCGGACTTCCTCGCCCGCGTCCCCCCGGAGCGCCGCCTCCGGTTCGGTTCCGCCATTAGTTTTGTCCTCGAGGTGCGTGGCTCCTACGCACCCCTGTCCTAGATGTTCTCCCCGCCGCTGATACCTAGTTTCAGGCGACGCTGGATCGTCGGGTGCTTATGTGTTCTGTGGCGCTTGTGGGGTGAGCTGGCGGGTGTGCTGGTTGGCATAGGTTTAGGAACCTGGTTGATTGGAGAATTCTAACTTTGGGGCAAACCTGGGATTCCCGTTCCCCGTTGTGATTCGATTAGGAATTTATGAATTTTAGATGGGTTCTAACTGTGGAAGGGCGGTAGGATTTAATGAAACCCGTTACATGGTCAGCAGCCGGTGGTGGTCCATAATTCTGGCTGCTCTATTGATTCAAATGTTTAGGGTAAGATTCAGTGAAAGTTTTTTGCTTTGGTGGATTAGCGCTTTGTAGCTCACGCTGAACATTTTGATTGTAAATATGAAAAAGTCTCCCCATTTCAAACTTTTAAGGTTTTGAGGATTGTAGATTTGTCTGCCTGGGAGTAGGCATGCTTTAGTGGATTTGATGATTGTGGATCGTGGTATACCCTAATGAGTAGCTGGCTGTATATTCCTTTTTATTTCGCTCCTAGTTTGATGAGTTACTGCTATCTTTCTACTGAAGTAGATCAATCTACTTTTCAGAAATGAAACGTTGAGTTTTGGACTCTTAACTTGCAGTGCAGCTGAATGTCCAATCAATTACTGTCTTGTATGTGAACTTCTTAAGAAGTTTGTGCACGAGTGCAAACGTTATACATGGGTTTTCCTCATAATCTGTTTCCTAAAATTCGGTTAGTGAAACTGCTAAAGCCTTTGATTGGCTATAAGGTCTGTGCGCCGGTTTTCTTGGAAGAGCATTGATGCATATTTACTTCCCGTGTGGTGTGTTATGTGCTGTACGGATTCTTACCCCTTTTCTTCGTAATATAATGATACACAACTTTCTTACGTGTTTGAAAAAAATATTTTCTCATAAGAAGTTCATAACCTTTGTTCCATACTTCCATTTATATAGTTCTGTTTTTTTAGAAGTTCTTTTCTCAAAATGTTAAAAGTTTTTCTCATCTGTTTCGTTTTTACATTATTGACCCTCTTTCGTGTGGAATTACGATTAGAAAGACACAGGAGCTCAAACCTTTGAGAATCAATGTACTTGATGACCTGATGTTGATTGTCATTTCACCATTCCCAGGGATCTGCATCGTAACTTTTTTTGAATTATATTTATGATTTTACTGTTCCAAAGGCTTGTCTGAGGTTGATTGATAATAGCAGGCTGTTTCAGAAAATATGTTGACAGGCAATTCATTATTTCATTCGATGTTTTATTTTGATTAATCCTCTCAGTGGACAGAAAAAAACCAGCTTTAATCATATTACCTCCTTTTTTTCACTCAGGACAAGATGATGCTTCGACCTGCTGAGCGTTTAATTGCATTTACTATTCTCCATCAAGGTTATTCCTCGCAGTTGGCAAATCCATTTGTTCCTCTTTTAATAAATGTAAGCTGTAAACTTTTATCTGTTCCTTTGTGATTCATTTCATAGTAGTAATCTCTTACCATTTCTTGTTGAAAATATGAACTAGTAAGTTTCTTTTTTTCCTCCTATTCAGTTTATGAAAAACAAAATATGTGCTTATTTGTTGTGATTTGTGCCTGGAAACCAAAGGTGCTTCTAGGAGTGTGCCTCCGTGTGATTAAGCGCTAGGTGGTGGCCTTCTGCCTCGCTTTGGGGGCTAGGCGCTGGAGGTGCTCCTGCTGCCAAGCTCCTCCTGTTTACGGCATGGTGCAGCGTTTGGGTAGTGCCCTGGGGTGCGCGGTGAGTAGCAGGCGGAAGGAGGGCGAAGGTATGGAGGCAGGGGACAGAGGTGGAGGCGCAGACCCGTGGCCATGGGAGCAGCACCTTATTTCCGCTCCGATTTTTCCTTTGCGATTGGGCGTGCGGCTGAGAAACAGGAGAAGAAAAGAACGTGCTGTAGTTGACTCGGTTTAGGGTGGTGGCTGCTAACGCATGGGTGGTCTGGACGGGCCACTAAAATTCAGGCCCATACAATCCTTTCTCTGTTTCTTTTCTCTTATTCTTTGATTCAGATTGGTGCATGCATGTTTACCAGTAAATATTGCTACACTTGATAACACCTAGGGCGCCTAGGCATTGCCTAGGCGCGACTAAGCTTTAGGTGGACGGTCACCGCCTTCCTAGCGCCTTCCTGAACACTGGATTTGTGAATGCTTCTTTGTTTAGTCCTGTTCTGCTTCTTATAATTGCATTTTGTTCTTAACTTTTTGTGTGAAATTGCTGTTCGTTGAGAGGTGTAGACAATATAGCTATAATTTTAGAAATCCTGGGTCTTAGCTCTTTTCTCACTTAATGCTTGTTAGATCTTTATATCTCGAACGGATCTCATCACACCATCCTGGTGTGCAGAGTCTAGATGACCATGTGGCCTAGGCAGTTTTGCAATGTAATCACTGTTGGAAAACGGGAATCTTTCCCTGTCCTCTCGTCAGGCTTCTTTCCAACTTATTGGCGATGCCAGTTGGGTTGAGTGACAGGGAGTCCTAGTTGGCTGGCCACGCACGTTGATAAGTTGGTTGGAATTGTATGAACTGCTTTGCTGTTTGGTGCCAGGAGGGGATTAATCCAGCCTTCTAATGTGGCCCTCTTCCATGTTGATTCCCATGTGGCTGCAACCCAGTGCCACCTAGGCCCTGCATAAGGGTGGCCCATAATGTTAGTACTGGGTAATTGTAAAGCAGCATTTATTTAATAATAATTGGGTTCAGTGAAACTGTTGATTAGATTGTTGTTTCTTCTAAAATAGAACGTTAATCGGCGAATAAAAGGAAAAGAAAGAGACAAAACTTAGTCCGGATTGTTACTAAAAATATTCTGAGTTACCTGCTTTGTTATCTCGCACCTTATAAATTTATTGTTGCTTATTGCCATATATCTATGTGAATAGTTTACTTCTGCAATAGTGATACTTTTTGCCTAGATACTTTGTGGGTAGTTCTTCACCCATAATTGGTTCGCACTAGATTGATGTTATCGTGCAATTTAGTTGCTGTGGCTTCCTTCTTATCGATCTTTGTACCATATTTGTCACCTTGGTTTTATGTGTATATTACCACTATGCTATGTCTGCCTTAACCAAGTTGATCTTGTTGTGAAGTGTCTTAGAGGCTTAATATAGTATTACACAAATGTGGCCTGACTTACTAAATTAGTTACTTATACACAATGTTTATCATTGTTCTTGATGATTATGAATTTTGTGGTTTAGATGACCAGTTACAATTGCTGTTCTTATTTACTGCAGCAATACCGCAATTCAGTGTTTTACATATCATTATACTTTGCAAAGTATGACGAGCTTCATGTTTGACTTACTTTATTACATTACGTTTTCTTGCAGGCTGCATGCGCTGAAACCTCTGAGAAAGCAGAACGAGCATTTCTTCAACTCCTGTTAACTTCACCTAATGCGGACAATAATGAGGTACTTTATTGCTTCAATTCTTGTGTACTTTGCCATTTCTATTTTGCTGATTATTGTGATATTTAACATGTATTGAGGCCATGTGAGTGCTGAGATGTGGCACAAGCATTTTGCCTTCTGTAAAATATAACTCTGTTGACACGGGTATGCTTATGTATTCATATTATTCAGAATATATCTCGAAAGATACATGATTTAAGACACATAAGTTGTAATCAAGGTAGTTGGTGGCAATGCTCCCTCATCCATCTCTTGTAATAAGTTGTTACCGTCAACAGTAAAAACATGGGAATATAAACACAGATTGATACAAAATCTAGTGGAGTGGTGGTACCACTTCACCAGACTTATACATGGTAGGCCTCAATTTTGTTCAAAACTTACAAAGTTAAATATAGTATGTGCAAACCTTGTACCATTGGAAGGGGAGAGTAGTGTAAATTCTGGAAATTTCAAGAAAAACACGTATTTGGTTGCATTGTTGACAGTGATGGCAGCATCCTTGATTGCATGGCCTGCAGCTGGTTATCATTGTATGCTTTTGGTGCTGAGGGTTGTGTTTTGCTCTGCTAAGTTACCTCTCAGTTCTCTACAATTTGTCTCCTGTGGAAAAAAAAACAGAAAATATCAGAACTCTGTGTGGCAAATCTACCTCAAAAGTATCTGTCTGGCATTTAGGTACCTGGCCTTTGAAGGTTTCAGAGTTGGAATGCCCGGTTTTTTATGTTTGGCATCAAAATTCTATGATTGGTTTCTATGTTTTACTATAGTATAGCTTTAGTTTCTTATCACCTTGCTGGCATGGATCAGAAAATGGTAGATCCACATCATTAAGCTTTGAGTTAGTCCTCATTTTGTATGTTTGTTGAAAGATATACTTCGCATCATATAATAACTTTGCTGTTTTCATGTTCAGATCCTGAAGCAGACCTCTGTAGATTACTTGAACGGATCTAATTACGCATCTCAGGTAGATAGTTTACTTTGTACGTTCATATGATTATGGTGGAACTGAGTGCACAATGTTGGTAGGTAAACAATGCCGAGCACATGATAGGACTAATTGGAAGGGCATATATTTTACAGGTCTTATTGCAACAAGAGCAGCTTGAGAAGCAATATTTTTGTGACACTTCACAACCCCAGCGGTACTCTAGTACTTTAAGGGATGCTACTGTCAGAAGTGCTATTCCTGACCCAGATGTTTCAGAAAGCCGTGGACTTTCATCGGAGTATGTATACTCAACTACCTTCGTGCAATGGCTGCTGAGTATTCATTGCTTGGAGTTCATTTACACTTCAATTGGTTGGATTATGAACCAAATTCTTCTCATTGTTTATAGGGGGTCAACAGCCAAACCAAATAGAGATAATATGGTTGCTTGTTTACTTCAACAAGAAGCAATCAAAGGATTGGCTCCTCAATGGATACGCCCCTCTCCACCAAGATTTGAAATCCTTGAAGGGGAGGTAAGAATGAAAACTAAGAGCTGTTTATTATTACTATTTTTATTTCTGAACATATACCCACTTCTTGTATGAATTAATTTGCAGTTACAGTGGCTGAACCTAGACAACAACCATGAGCTATTATGGGATGGCAGCATGTGTGCAGACACGGGCCGAGGGGCTGTGATACGAGACTTGGTCGGAAGAGCCTGTAAAGCTCCACTTGCACCTGCTCAACAAGAGGTTCTTTCTGCATACTTATTGAGAATGGATTGCTAATTTAAGTATTATAAAATAGTGCATGATTTTATTACTTTAAGAAACTGCAAGTTTATAGAGCCTTTATTATCCTTTCGGTCATCATTGAACACTCTACCCTCGTCAAATTCATCAACCCCTCTCTCTGGACTAATGTATCATATTGTTGCCATCACTTTCAATGTTCCTCCTATGTTTTCCTTCGTTTTTTCAAATATTGGAAGAAGTTCAATTTTCTGTCCTCAACTATCCTATTTCCTGAGCTACAGCTGCTGCTGTGCGGCCTTCCGACTCTAGATTTGCTATCCCATGCGCTCCAGTTCACTCACACGAGCTGAGATCATCATTGTGCTCTTCCTTCCTCTTCTTCTCTGATCTCTCCTTTCCGCAGCCCGTTGTGGTGCCATAGGATGAGCATGGCACCTGGTGTTCTACTTGTGGGCGGGTCTAGCTTTTGAGACTCTGTGATTGAGAGATGTAGGGGTGAGAGGAGCTATCTTCAACAAAGAAAATAGGGGTATAAAGAAACATAATAAAGTTGTGGGGGTGGTTGTTTGCACGGCCTTTGAGTTAATATGTTGGCCTTTACTTGCTACACCTTGACAGGTGGATGTATTGGCCATCATATCTCGAATCTAGATTATCTGCTTCTGCCATCATGAATGTAACCTTCAATATTTATCGCAACCTTCTTGTACTGTTGCTCTGTTTGAGCTCCAGACGCGGCAGCCATCAACTAGATGTCAAGTACAGGTGCACTTCTCCATGCCATGGTCACTCCTGCTGTAGCTTGCACTGAAACTTCACAACCGCATTTGTTTTCCTTGCACTTTGCCACTTCTGCCAGAACTGTTTTGTCATGCGCGTAAGCCTTCTCGCAGCCATGGTCTGCTTGTTTCTTCCTTTTGTGTGGGAGCTCATGTATGAAATACTGGGCAAGACCCCATCCACTCATGTATCTCGGCTCCCTGACGCATACTGCGGTATGGTTGGCAACTGTAACAAGTCTCGAAATGATTTGCTGTAAATGTCAATTGCAATCGAGAGGATAGGGCTTTAAGGCTATCCGAAATCTTTCCTTGAAGAACAAGAATATAGGTGAATGTGGAGATTCTCCATCCCAGCTCAATTATGCGTAGTTGGAACTTTAAGGCTTGAATTGAAATTGATATGAGGAGGCACAAAAGGTCTTTATTATGTGTATCCTTGTGCGGGGCCGAAATAATAAAACATTCCCTCATCTAAAAAAAATACTTTGTGTATATTGTACCATTTAACTTATGACTGATATTTCTTTTCACCCTCAACATTGTGATTTTAAGTTTTGTAAAAAAATATGAGTACAATTATTCATTCAGATATAAGTGATGCAACATCTGTAAATGAAAAACTTTCACAGCTAGAAAGAGTTAGATGGATGTTCAAGAGGGTTTCGTTTGGAAATCAATGACACATTGTTCTTACACTTCAAAATAATCTGCAGCTGTAGTGTTTCAAATATCAGGTTTATCAGAGATGAATTATATTTTGAGACTGAAGATTGTTTCTTATGTCATTTTTTGTGCAAAATGCTCTGCTCTGTAAAACTGATATTGATGTAAGAACATTTTTCTAAATGCATTTGATGTGTGATGAAGCTTGTTGCACCATTTTATACTTGGCTCTTAAAAGTTGTGTTCATATGCCATACTCTTAATTTGCTTGGATGGTACTACATATATATCTTTATTTTTTGGGAATGATGGTACTTCATATTATTCTTATGCACATCATTATGTAGCCTATTACTGGAAATGGTACAGTCCTTAGGTTTCTTTGATGCTAATACTTAATACATATATGCTGTAACAGAAATATATTGGTAGTCCTTCCCCAGATAAATTATTCTTCGACAAGGTCTACAGAAGGCGAAACCGGAAACATGGTAGCAGGCCAACCCAGTCATAGGATGCCAAACTTATTGATGTCCATACTTATTCAGTGATTCTATATGATGCTCTGGGATTTAGTACTCTTTGGTTTACTTTGCATATATGTTAGGCATATATCGGTAGGAGACTGAGATTGGTTGACAGAAAAAAGTTATCTTAGAATTTCCATTTCATGCGATGTCCCCAAAGGAAGCACTAAAGGATCCTACAAGTTTCTTATATTTGCTTGAGCCTTTGATTGATATACTCCCTCCATTCTCAAATTGATGACGCTAGGACAAGTGATTTAATGCAATTTTGAGCTAAATCACTTGTCATAACGTCACCAATTTAAGAGAAGAGGGAGTATTTTATAGCAACAGAATATCTATTTGTTTCTTTTGGTGTTCTTGCGTCCCGTAAAAATATTGAATACAGTGAATCCTCTCTACTGTTATACAGTGAAACCTATAATGTGCTGACCACCTAATGCAATAGATCCAAATATATAAAATATCGCAAACTTTCTCTCTCCAGTAGGTGGCTTCATTGACCAATATTCCATGCAAGGATTTTATGGCAGTAAAGTTATTGTGCGGATGGCTATAGTTTGCTTGTTGCTCTTGATATCAACACGTGTCCAATACAGATGAAGCTGAAGGAAACTACATAGATACCACATAGAAATTGTTTTAAATAGTTAGCGGCATAGCAGCAAAGTGAAGAAAACAATCTACATATTGCTATAGACCTATGGCGGCAACAATGATTTGTTATGTAGAAATTCAATGACACCTTCTATGGCTCACGTACCACAATCTGTAGCAACAGATTCCGTTATCACCGTCAACTGGGAGAATAAAGAAAAATAGGGAGGAGCAGAGCCGGTGAGTGCAGAACTTGCCGGAGTTCGCCGTCTCCGATGAGCAATCTACAGCCGAAGCTTTAGGGTTGGAGAGTTTGGATCGGCGAGCTTAACGAAATCCGTGGGCCTTAGCCCTGTCTGGGTGGTTGCCTTGCGCGGGGTAGGGTATTTGGCGATACCCTACCCCGCAGCGGCAGGAAGGCGGGGAGGTAGGCGGCCGATGTCGATCTTCGTGCCCCTATGTAGGTCACCCATCTCCCTGCTGGGCGCGTCACCGCCTCTGCCAGTGTGGAGACGATAGGGAAAGGAAGGAGTGGAGATAGGGAGCGAGTGGGCTGGACAATATTAACGGGCCATCACCTCTCTGTCAGTGCACAGATTTTAAAGAGGCTGCTTGCGGCTGTGATTTGTGGAACGTGAGCAACAATGGGCCACATATCCCGTCTGTTTGTTATAATATAAAAAAGGAAATAAAAATTTTGTGCACAAGCTAAGTGGTTACCAAGAAACATGCAAAATGAGCTACATTAGACCTACGGCTGTATATCCGTAAGGTGAGCAGTGATATATTTCTTATAATCTATGAACTTATCATAAGTTGACAAATGATATATTTCTGAGCCATCTCCTTGCCTCTTCAGTGTTGTGCTTATCTACACAATTTCATTGACTCCACATCTAGATTGACAGGGCTCCATTGTACATATGTTGCACAACATGCTATTTCCTAGTAGCCTATAGTATAATTTGATCCCGCTGCAGCTCATACACCGCTCCACAAAATTTGGACACCCCCTTTACTGGTTAGGTACCTTGAGTGGTGGAGAGGGATGTGACTGTGGTTTTCTCAACGCTTGTTTTCTAGCGGCAACTTGTAAACAGTAAAAGGCTGACGTGAGCGTGATGAAGAGGCAAGAAAAGAAACTTTTGGAACTAAGTAGATTTCTTATATGTTGGGTGCGATAGGAAAGCTTTGCTGCGGCGTTTTTGGGCTGCAGCTGCAACCGTTTTCAAGCTGTCTGCAGCAGCAGCAAGCTCTTCTGTTCAGAGCCCTTCTCTTTTTTTCTGCTTTTGTTAGAGGCCTTTACCGGAGATGAAAAGAAAAAAAACCTCAGCCCTCGTGGAAGATGTTTTTCATTTTCGTAGGATGGAGAAAAGGCCTAGGCTGGCTATTCCGGACGCTCCAACCAGATGCCCAGGACATGCCTGTAGCTCACATATAATTCTGAAAACAATCCAGTTGTTTCACATATTTCTCTGAAAATAACGTAGCAAGGGAGGTTCCCTCCCCTATTGGAATTTTCCCGCTACACCATCAAGGTGTTGGCTTACAGGAGACGAAAGAATGACGAATAAACTGCCACCACTACCTTGCGTTTTCAAGGTAGTATAATTGAATAGATATTGTGGTGAACCTCATCATTCTTGGATTGCTTGAATTGTTCTCTTGAAGTCAAATGGTCAAATGGTAAGGGTCTCTGGTCATAGACTTCATGGGAGTTGTTTCAATGTTTAGACAGTTAACCCTGGGTTTCAGCTTGATGTCAAGGTGCATCTACGGGAGAAACAATGCGATACAATTGTGGTCCATGTAGTATCAAGTCGAAAAACAACACAGGTCCAGTGCAATCATTGGGCTAGAACTTTGGAATAGTAAATTGTTTGTTGTCTATTTTTGCATCAGGTTTAGTTATGTTACCCCTTTTGGAGGTATGAATTCGTTGGGTAGTTTGGTTATATTGGCATAGTTCTTAATAGCATATTTTCTAGGCTAATGAAATCGGAGATACTTAAGATAATAAATAAATGGATTGAGGTCCTCTTGAACTTGTCTTTCCCTCTTTTTGGCTTTGTTTCACTGATACAACTGGGTTAGTGTGCCGCTAGGTGGTCAGCGACCCCATCTTAAGTGCGGAGTGATTATTGCCAGCTTTTCTGAACTGAGAAGTGAAACTGGCTCGTGTACCTGGAGAAACAACCTAAACATCTGGATAGGATATTCTGTGATAGGACGCCACAAATGGAACATTGTCAGATGTATTTGTAGCTCCCTGTATTTCCCCATTGTATAAGGGTTGTGTTTTATATATTGGGGCCTAGAGTTCTTATATTGGTTACATGTGATATTGATAACAAAACATGGGTACTAGCTTTGGTAACATGGAACCCAAACTATATAAACATATATAAACCTGAACATATTTGTACAATACTACAATAGTTGTAGTAATCAGAACATGCTATGTGCAGTAGTTTTAGTACCCGAATAAGTATTTTACCTAGGCATGCCCCTAACAACATATGCTCTATAGTGGCACCAACCCCAATATTATAAAAGGAAAACATTCATTTGGAGATAATAGTAACAGAACAATATATGCCTTTCAGATCTTTTGACATCACTAATTTTTTTTTGTATTTTCTTGCAGCAAATTGTGGCAGAGTTAGCGAAGGATGGGAAGTTAGTCTATCATTGTGGGATGACACCACAGAAGCTCCCAGTATGTGCTTGCATCTGACCACATATACATTCTTTGCATGCTTTGTTTTGATGGTCTTGCAATTTTATTGTTTCAGGACCTTGTTGAACACAATCCAGAAATTGCTATTGAAGTTCTTTCAAAGCTAATCAACTCCTCAGACATGGATGCGTATGTTTAACAGATATTTTCGGTTCCTTATATTTGTATCTATTTGCAGCAGTTGTGTTTCTATGTATACATCATATCTCACACTTTCCTTTTCGTTTGACAGATACTTTGATATTCTTGTCCATATGAATATGAGCTTGCGTTCAATGGAAGTAGTAAACAGGCTCACTCAAGTAGTAGTTCTACCACCAGGATTCATCCATGACTACATCTCAAATTGTATTCGATCATGTGAAGGCATTACGGTTTGTTTCTTAATCTTGCATGCTGTCTTTAGTGGTTGTTCAAAAGTGATTATCTTGGATCATTATATCAACATGATTCCACATTTCCCTACAAAAAGAAAAAAATGAAAAAAGAATAATTCCAACATTTTTTGTGGGTTTTCTTCATTTTCTTCTGTAGCATGCTAAGCAATTCTTTGTGAGACTAATAGCATTATATCTTCAACCTTCGCTGATGTTGATTTGGCCATCTATTTGCTCACTTCGATGTACTAGGAGTGGTTAGTTTATGTCCTATTGAATGTTTCCTTCTTGTACATGCTAATTTGACGACTCGCTTTTTAAGGAAAATTTGATATTTACTAATTTGTTAAATGTGATGTACATCATATTGTTTAATACGTGGAATGTTGATAATTTTTCTTAATGTCTTTGCTTGCAGGACAAATTTATGCAAAATAGGCTAGTGAGACTAGTCTGTGTGTTTCTACAGAGTCTCATTCAAAACAAGATTATAAATGGTGAGTGTACCCATGTGCAATTCATTTCACTTTTGGTTACAATTTTATGCTCCCCTTTCCCCTTCCTGTTGTGCCAAGTGCATGTCAATATCATTAAGATTTCTCTATCCCATGTGCAATTCATTACACTTTTGGTTACGATTCTATGCTCCCCGTCCCCCCTTCCTGTTGTGCCAAGTGCATGTCAATATCATTAAGATTTCTCTATCTGCACAATATTTATAGTTGTGGGCTATCAGCATGGTACTTAGTTTGATCTACATGTCATCCCCTCTTGAAGTAGAAGTGAATTATTCACCTTTCCCAATCAGTTTAGGCTTTTGGGTTGGTTGGTTGGAACAAATAGCTCATACAGTAATAACACGGTGGCATGCAGATGCGATGTATTTTTTTCAATCCCACGTTTAAATGTATGTAGAAATGATCCTTCTCAGTCTCACCTTGATAAAACTGATTTTTTTTCCAGATGGTTCAACATGGTGTTTAAGTAGTGTAATTGTTTGTGTATATGTGCATATAATTTACTATAGGGAGGTGCTCTAGGGTATTTGCTGCTTGCCAGAAATTAAAAACTGTTTGATCATAAGAATATTTCCAAAGAATTTTTAAAAAAAGATGTTTTATTATATGTGAAAATTTTGAATATCGCTGATTGTATGGGCAATAACTTACCCTCTGGAAATAAGATGGAGCAGTCATACTAATATGGCGAGATATCCGTCTCTTTAGACAGCAGCAGCTGGACTATTAGGGAATGCTGACTTTATTTGTTTAGAAACCGAGTGTCTACATATGGCGTGCAAGAAAAAAATAAATTCATTTAGGTGTTATCTAAGTCCTTAAACATCTGGATCAGTTTGACTGATTTTCAGCATAATCGATGGTTTCTTGATTTGAGAGGCTTTTGATTTGTCATGTTACTTCTTCAATTGTGCGGTACTTATTCTTTGATTGAAACATATGTACTGTGTACTGGCTGACATTTTTCTGGATGCTTTGTTTTGTGCAGTGCAAGATCTCTTTGTCGAGGTACAAGCATTCTGCATCGCATTCTCGCGAATAAGAGAAGCGGCTACATTGTTTAGACTCCTTAAATCTTTAGATTGAAGGGTGTTGTATGATCTGTTGGAGTTCAGTCCTGTAATGTAAACTAAATTGTCCGCTGTGTACATCCATAGCTGTGGTTTCTCAGGTGGAGCTGCTAATCCTTGATTAAGTTTGGGTCTTGCAGATAGACGGGGAAACAAATATCTATAGATGTTTTCTAGGTTTCGTTGATTGAATTAGTCTTAGTGTCGTGGTATCCTGGTGAAACTCATGGGCTCACTTTTCCTGAATCAGCCAACTAAGGCGAGCCCTGTAATTGACTCAAAATCAACGATGGGTGATACATTTACTGTACATGTAAATGCATGAATCTTTCAATCGTTAAGAGATATTGTCCGTGTCGTGAATTTACATTTGATAATGGTATGTATGCTGCACCTGTTCCCATGCCCACAATGATGTGTGCACGATGGGTTAAATTCATGGTGGAAAATAATACAGGTATAAAAATAGCCTCCAAGTACTTTGATGGTTCACGTTCTCCTGGAGCTTGGTGTCACGACCCCATCTGTGGAGCATAGTCTCCCGACTGCAAACTTTACTCGGTCTTCAAAACGCGATCTCAATCACCGGATGACTCCACGATCATCTCCTGTTTGAGGTCACCAGAAATTAGACTAGAAGGGTAGTAGCGTCTAACCCGATCAAGTCTTTCCTCTGCTTGTCACAGCCATGCACGCGGCAGTTCCCTCGATCAGCTCCGGCGCTCGCGTACTGTCACATGGGGAGCACAGGGGTTCATCCTTCTGACAAGAATGCCGTCCGATTTGGAGACATGCGTCGTGCCGTACACCGGCACCCAGGCGGCAAGCCGGCAGCATCCATTCCGCGGTGTTCTTCAACAGCATCTTCTAGCCCTGTCGCCGCCTCCCATGCACCGTGAATTGGTGATGTTCTGTCGTACACGACTACACGGTGAAAGATCCAAGACTTCCTCGAAGCAGAACAAAGGTGAAAATAATGGTCATCTCGCCAATGCTCCTGTAGCAGGTCTTACTCCCGACCGGAGGAACGATATGTAAACATTCACTGTAATTTCCATCTAGACGGCGCTCGGCTGAAGCTACTTACCTCTGGAGCATATTATTATGTAGATCTGCCGCCCGATTGGCCTTTCGAATTGCGTCCAATATGGGCCAGTTGGGCCATAAAAAACACTCGAGACACATTGTGCCTGGCTGCACGCTTCAGGATTGATTAAACATTTCGTCTGTCTTTTATTTTCTTTTTCTGCCTGATAAGTAACAAAACTCGACAGCAAAAATGCGTCCTGTTCCCTGCAAATGGCCGAAGCACGCGTAACCGCCCACCGATGGAGGTGGATCGCACTGCCTCCCTCATTTTAGCTGTACATATGCGAGGAGAACCAGACCTAAGCTGAACTAATTTAATTATGTCATGCTTAAGATCCGGTTCATTGCACCAATGTGCAAGTTGGAGAGCATAAAATAGAGGAACTTTCAGTAGCAACCAAAAGATGGCTGGATTTTTAAATCTTACCACTTTATAATCAGTTATACAACTATATGTTTCCCATACTGTAGGTACGGTTGAGTTGGCTATGCTTGCTCTTGTTATTATGTTATACAAGTACGGAGTAGTAGTTCTGGAGACGAAGAGAACAAGAGAAGACCTATTACAGCAGAGAGTAATTTCAGTTCGGTGTGTCTAAGTTATTGTTTTTACACAAAGGACCTATAAAAACTTCCAGGTGGGAAGGTTCCAAAGAGAACCTCAGTTCCAAAAAGAAAAAACATAGAGAATAGTTTCAGAAATGTGATAAAGCTAACCCTTGCATCAAATTTCATTCCTTTTCCTACAAATAAGAAACTCATTAATCTAGTTCCCGAATTAAAAATTGACAAATGCGCCGTGGCTGTATATTGACGTTCTTTTTTGGGTTCAAGTAACCTAATAGCGCAAATGAGATTTCAACATATCTTTGCCCAGATTTTCTACTTTAATTAGTTCGCATGATGTATTATTAAATGATATTTATGATGAAATAAATAAATACCCTTTTAGCTTAGCTAAGTTGAGTGAAATGCTTTTTCAGTTGCTTCCCAAAGGCAATGCAGGACCAACCGGCCATAATATTGGCTTAGTTATTCAATCATCCTTCACTGTTGTGGGGTGCTGTCGGATCATCAGACATATCTTGATCTACGTCATTTTGTGTTCTGAAAACCATCAATCAAAAAGCGTGGCATGTGAGTGTGACCAAAAAATTCGGCTGTAGTGGTTTCTCCAGTCATGATCGATGACCAAGATCACAATATATTACTAGTATCATATAGATCAATGGATCATGAACAGCAGCAAAGCGCGCAGCAAAGCAGAAAAAAGTAGGCAAGTAGTAGTACAGTTGGTCGTACACCACAAAGCAGCATCAAGCGAATGCTACCCTTGCTTACCGTCCGGCACAGGTTAGGGGGGCTGGATGCCCTCGGTTGCCTATGCTTTGCTTAATCTACTTAATTACCCTTATTCTTGATCTAGTGGTCGGATGTTGAGTGTTTCGTGTGCCTAATACGAGATGCTGTGAACTTTTGTTCTTTCATCCTTAATTTTGGTTGTGTTGATATCGTAGACTGGGCGCTGGAAGAAAAATTCCTGTGAAACTATTTCACTGCAAGGTGGTTCTAACGATCTCTCGAGTGAGTGGGTGGGGCGGGTATAGATAATGGGGCACCAATTTTGTAAGAAAAGATATTTTTTTTTTACAAAAATTTAGAGTTTCAGATGGCTACGAAAAGAATATCTTTCATACGGGATGTGAAATGACCTTTTTATATTTTTATCACCTGGTCTTTAAATTAATAGCCAACTTTTGTTTAAGCAATCCTGGATTGTTCAACTATTTCATATGATGTGAGGTTTGAGATTATAAATCATACAGTTGGCTGCATGGGGAGAGAAACACTTGCTCAAGTATTTAAACATGTATCGTGATAAATCATCTACCTTGGTTTTCTTAAAAAAAGATTATTAGTGAGTTATTCAGACTAGTTTCCAAATGATGGAACTTGTCTTCATTGTAAAATTTTTGAAAAAGAAAAACGATGGAACTGCTGACTGCAAGCTGAGCCGACAGAATACTGCATACCATTAATTCACCTGATCAATTCTAACATGAACAACTTGAAAGCTCAACTACAGCTAACTTGATCTAGGACCCAGCCACTTGGGATGCAACTGACATACCATTGGAACTTGAAGTCGAGTCAATTCCAGTCAGATGAGTTGATGTCAGATATAATTTCTTTCAAAAAAGGGGAGGTTTGGACAAGCGTCAGAGTTCTCCATTCCATGCTGTTCATATTTTGGCTCCTTCTTAACGAACAACAACAAATAAAATGCCATTTACAAATTGTGCGATTCTTAGAGGTATACGTGTTCACCTCGTTCTCCACTTAAAGTGCCGGTATCGTATCTACCAACTGATCACAAATTCCCAACCATCTCAAATTTTGCACCATGGGACAGGATGCGATCTAAACAAAGGTGAATGCAGTCGATCTTGGTCCTGCGCCGGGAGACCAAAGGCACCCCGAGAATCTAGTAGTTGCCGTGCTGCTACGGTGTGATTCTCCCTTTATCAAGCACATGATGTGCTGTAGAAAAGGCTGCTTATTGTAAGCAATAAAAAGGGAAAAAATAAACGTGCCTAGCTACCTAAGTGAAGTGGTAATAGCTTAATTCTTCTTGAGATTCTGGTTAGTGGTTAGCTTATTGGTGTTAATACGGTTGTGATCGTGCTGATTAGGGGCGTGTATGTCGGAGATTATATAATGGGTGAGGCGTCCCCCAACATATGTTGTTGTTTCAGACGGGGGGACATGGGTCAAACGTGGAATATCTAGGTTAAATGAATGGATCGGTATGGGATTAAAATTACAGTATGTACTCTATTTTGTTACCTGTGCAGTGGTGAGGATATGCAAAGTAATAATGCAAGTGAATTGTATGTTCTTCACGGATACTCTCTCTGGTAGAAATTTTCATGCTTTTACCAAAATATCATCAAGCTTCTATTACCATCGTTAATTTTTTAAAATATTTAGTTCAAAAACATGCAAAATATTATCTGATACATTATTTCATAATAATAAATTATTTGTTCAACTAAAAAAATGTGGTCGAACTTGCACCCCAAATACATTTAGCTTGGAAAGCTTTGTGCCATACATAACTCGTTTTATGAGTTTGATATAAAAAATGGTCCTATATTGCTTAAATGACTACACTTTGAAGTTTGAATACACATATATCTCTGTTTCTCCCTCTCCCCCACACACAGAAGCATCTGCAACGATCAAACAATCAAAGGAGATTGCACAATGTACAGCGTGTGACCTAACACACACTTTTACCATGACATGTAGGTAAATAAAAGAAGTAGATAGTGTCTGCTTTGATTTCCAACATATTTTGTGAATACGTGAGGTCAAAATTTCCAAACTTTCTTGAAGGGTCTCGTAAAAAATATTACAGTATTGCAATATTGTTTGAGATACAAGCGTAGATAAATATATACTACGGGTTAGCTTCCCATGAACACTTGGAGGCTACTATATGTTTGTTTCGTTGGAACACTCTTTCTCGCACGCTATCAAAACAGAGCAATGTCCTGTCCTCGCATCTCGCAATGACCCCTCCCTAGCTCCTACCTACAGGCCACAAAAACAGGGCTGAGGCACATGATAAGGCACTGCTTCATCATACAGATGTGAAGCTCCCAAACCAAGTAGATAAAATAACGAGTCGCCGGCACAGCTGGGGAAACACATCATCAGCGCATCGTAGTTGACAAAATGATTGGCGATAAATCTCTGCTTGCATCCGTACGTGGTGTCTTCCCATTGCAAGTTTGCAACAGCGACACTGCCTCTCTATGCATGGCTTCCACATACGCACACCCTACGTCTGCCCAATTATTCGCCCGATCCATCTAGGTAAGAATAGCACGACCGTGATCATCCTAAGCTCAGATCCCAAAAGCTTTAGTGGTGCGACATGCTCGAGCTACATAAGCTATGTACACAAACACACACCAAAGATATGGGACACATACAGAAACAAAGGAACTGCTAAATTAGAGCAACCAACTCTCAGGCCCTGTTGATAATAATGAAAATTTAGTGAAGTGAACTGTAGTATCACGTAAGAGTATATAGACAACGTGTCGTAAATATGTAGTTTCATATCAAATTCATATCATGTTGGACCCTCTGAAATATAATACTGTATTTACTTGTGTATGAAAGTAAGTTCCATGTATGCATTGATTTCTTAAAATAAAATAATGAAACAAGACATGGTTCACATAACACCAAATTAGTACAGACCTTCAGAAATATCGAAGAGTGTAGGATGTGGATCCTATGTATGTCCACTTAGCAAAACTTCATATCAACATTGAACATTCCATTGTTACATCACAGCTCATAAACCACCGAGGCACAGGTATATAAAGAGGCGTCACCCACTCCTCTATTGCATCACTCAACATCCCAAGACCACCTCACGAACCAAGACGGCAGCGAGGCCGCTGCCACATCTCGCCATGAAGAAGCCGTCCACGCTCCTGCGTTCCCTCTCCTCGCGCCTCCCCACGCGACTGGCGCCCTCGCCGGCGGTGGCCCCGTGGCCGCCTGTCCGGTCGACGAGCTCCGCGCCGACCCGCTCGCGCCGTGCACCAGCGCCGCCTGGCTCGGCCGCGCGCTGGGCCTCGCCGTCTCCGCCCAGCGGCGCCTCGTCTCGTCGTCGTCGGCGGCCGGCATCGACCAGAAGACCGTCGACGAGTGCGTCGACGACACCGCCGAGCT
>LAPY01001135.1:98653-110924 GCA_000970635.1 Eragrostis tef
GATCTTAGACATAAAACATGACACCAAGAAATTTTCATAGGCTAAAATAAGACGGTGGCTTCATACCTTCATTATATCATCATTTAAAGTTTTAAACACCTTTGATTTAGTTGGCTAAATCATCTTTTAAAATTCCAAATATCATTAAAAGCTTTGTGCCTTCATCACACCGCCGTTTAGCAGGCTAAATCACCTTAATTTAGCGGATTTAGCCAGCTATAGCGGGCTATGAGGCTTAGCGCTAAACAGAGCTTAGCTTAGCCTCTCGTCTTCCCAAAGGCTATAGCGGGCTATTTAGAACATTGATCACAATTCGGACGCCCGCCATGCTCCATCCTCCATGTGCGCAGCAGAGCACCAGCATCTACTGAAATATCGCTGTTAGATACCGTTGCTTGCCAGTAGTTAATTACTTTTACCCATCGACATACACAGGTTGGATCCTCTAGATCTTTAGTTCTTTACTTGCTACTTATTTTTGTGATTGATCCTGTGGTCGGAAGTTGGGTGTCATCTGTGCGAGATCAGGGATGCTGTTAAGTGCCATGTAGTGTTGGTTCTATGTTCATATGAAGATTGGCTGTTGGATGGAAAATAGCGAGAACAAAGATAGGCTCTGAATTACAGAGGAATACTCCAAGACCAAGAGGTCCCAAATCGGCCTCACCCTGATCACGGTTCAGTACTCAGTGAGTCTCAATGAAGCGGATAGAATAGTACAACTAGCTACTTTGTATGATGTGATGCCTGAGAAAATCAAAAAGATACAATTGGTTGCATGCATATGTAGAGAAACATGGCCGTTAAATTTTGAAATTTCTATGCAAACGATCCGATTGTAAAATTACAATGTACGAAAATTTGACAGACTGATTTGCTGGTTTCCTGCCTATTTTGCTACTTTTAACGGTGTAAATGTGATTGTAAGTCCAAAATAACTAAGCTGATGACGGCAAGCTAAGTCTTGACAAAATACAGTATACCCATAACTTATATGTTCCCTTCCCTTTGAGCGGAAACAACTTGAGATGCAAATATGACCAACTTGATTGAAAATAGATATCCACCCTTTGGATGTAACTGACGCAACAATAATGGAACTACAAGCCATATCAATTCCAGTCAGGTGACATGACTACAGCTGCTAAAAACTCAAACCATCGAGCTGTTTATGTTGGCCCCTTCTGAAGATTGATAGGCAGCAATGAACAAACAATTTTAAATGGGTTAAGTTCTTAGGGGCATACGTGTCCACCTTGTTCCCCACTCAAAGTGCCAGCATCGTATCAACGAATTTGTCACAATTCACAACCATCTCAACTCAATCTCATGCATGTACCGTTGTTGTTGAACCTTTGGAGCAAGATTGAGATCTAAACAAAGATGGTTGGGGTTGATCTTGGTCCTTCACGGGGAGACCAAAGAGCCCCCAAGAATCTAGCGGTCGCCATCCCACTGCCACGATGTGATTCTTTCTCCCTTTGTCAAGCACATGACAGGTGTTCAAACTTGAAAAGGCAGTTGTGTGGTGCGTACTCAAGCCAAAGGAAAAAAAATACTGCTACCTTGCTAGTTAAGTGCAGCGGTTTTTAGCCTCATTCTGATTTGGGAACCACTTTGGGGTAGGTCACGTTGATTAAGGATGTGTTTGTATGGGATTATTTATGGCATGAGGCGTACCCCCATAGGTTGTTGTTTCAGTATAGGGAACAGGAAGGTCAAATTATTGCAACTTAAGTTAAAGTCGTTTGATGTTTGCCACATGCTCTCACAAACTCGTCAAAGTTGGGTTTGATACAGTGGAGAAAAGAACAGTCTTATACGAGCATGGGTGCTGCATCTTTGCCTGAATCAATTTAAAACAACAAAATCAAATGAAGAAAGAAAATCAATCCGTGGTAATAAAAAATGAATAAGGAAGGAAAAAAATGCAAAACAGGGGCCCCTCTGATTATGGCCAATATTTGATCGACTCAGACTGGTTCATATGCACTCCCCTGTTTCAAAATATAAGCAGTTTTTACTTTCAGACATCGCGTTTGACCGTTCGTCTTATATTCAAAAAATTAATGATAATATTATTTATTTTGTTACAATTTGTTTTATCATTAGATATATTTTAATCTTGACTTAATTATTTCTATATATTCATATAAAAAATGAATAAGACGAACTGTCAAACGCGATGTCTGAAAGTCAAAAACTGTTTATATTTTGAAACGAAAGGAGTAAAAAAGAGCATTTACCACCTTGTACCCCACTCGAAGACTCGAAGTGTCCTGGCTATGATCCATACCCTCAATGGCAAAGAGGCCCATGACAATAAAGCCAGTCTTCCATCTCCCACACAATATTTTTCTATACCATCACTAATCTCGACTCACAGATGGGATAAATAGTAGAGATACATCATAAATGAAACTGCAAGAAGATATTTACTACTTATTCAATCTTATTATCGCACTGAATCATGATTATTTGATTTGAGTCCTACATGTGTGCATCATTTATACGACTTCAAATATAGTCAATGAACTGGTTGTACATGAAGCATTTCCCATATGGTTTGTGCAAAAAAGTGCCAATAATCATGCACAAAATATTGATGCAGTACCTTAAAATAAAACTTCATAAATGAAAAATCGCTAAGATTCCCTCGCAAAAGAAAAAAAAAAGAAAAATAGCTAAGATTAGGTATGTTCCATTTTGTATCCTACCCAAAAAGAGAAATACCGACAATATTACTGTACACTTTCCAGTCTCTCAATACTCCTCATCTATGGGGACATACATCCTTTGCCACTCTCTCTCATGTCAATATATATCCACTTGGACATTGACACGGTCTCTCATATGACACCGACTAGTCATAAATATAATCTCAAACAGAGGAGATAAATATATCTGTTCACATTAAACATAGTAAAAACAATCTTATGTTGCAAGCTATATGACTTTTTGGATGTTGATGCTCCAAACAGAAAAGGTCTGAGGATAAATTCAGACAGATTTATATTTGTGATGTGATGGAACACATTTCAGTTGATAAATTTATCTGCACTAAGTGTCACGCTCCATCCAGTCTGGGCTATGCATTCCATATAGCAGGTGAGATATACGAGTGACAGCATCTGAGGATGTATGAGTGTGGTGTAGGATGTCCTTGTGCGTCACCCTACAACTGAAAAAAAATTGTATCCCTATGCTTGGGGGTCTATGCATCGGGAAATGTTATTTTACACCCTGGCCCACGGATGGAACGTGGATCTCTTCTTGTTTTCACATTCCAAATAATGCTTGAATGGTTTTTTTAGAAAAGAGAATATATTTTAATATTCCAGCCTCTGCATTGACAAATACATGTGCCTGAATGGTACTTACATCCAGAAGCTCCTAACCAACCAACCGCTGCAGCAGTGTTTTCTAATAGGGCGACATGTGCAGTGAGAATGATTGCCATCAAATCTTACCCGCCCGCGCCATGCACCCGTGGTGGCCTCCTGTTGAAAGATTGTAACAGCAACCCTGACTTTGCTGACGCACAGCCTGTACTGAAACGGAAAGCACGCCACGCCTCTCCATGCATAGAGCCTCCACTTAAGCTGGCCTAAGCATCACTAATATTTCCAGGAATCGTGTAGAATTAATAGAGATCTTGAGCTCAGATGCCAATGGACGTCAAGGACAGAAAACTAGTAAAGGCTCACAACCATGTGGAGAGATACGAGCAATCTTATGCAACACAGGACAAACATGTCACCAGCGAGTACGAACATAGTGAATATAGTTTTGTTTTGACTGAATGGCAGAGTAATTTCTAAAAGACATGAGTAATAAAACATCTCGAGTTCAAACAGGCTACTAGAGAAGGTATCATGCTACGTTTGGTTCTTGGACCACATAGGTGACATGGGCGATGAGGAGGTCCATTTCCGCCGGTTTGGCCACCACAAGGTGTGAAAACTGATTCCTGCCCATTCTCTGATGAAATTCTGCTTCATCTTTCACTTTCACGCTCCTTGAGTCAATCATATCATTTGATCCCACAAGGCTTTGTTACATTTGTACCTTGCGACATATTTTCCCCCTCGACCATATCCTCAAATTCTATATTTTGATAGCTATTGTAAGCAAGGTAATAGTTCAAGCGGTTGTTGTACATGTTAAATTCTCAACACAGTAAGCTCTAAAGATTTATCGATGCATGCTGATGGGATACAGTTATTATTCTCGTCCTCATGGCTCATGCTTGAGGGTCCACATGTTAGTAACACATTTTATAATTGCAAATTTCTTGAAGTCACATATATAAGGAATTGAAGCCTTTTAGTGCCCAATACACGCGCCACTATCACATAATCAAAGAATCATAAGCAACTTCTCGTGAAAAATAAAACCATTTCATTTTCTCTCTACAGAAGCAGCGAGGCAAGTACAGTTTCGTACACTGCAAAAATTATCCGGTCACGCTCCAACTCCAACCTCCATGCGCGCAGCAGCACCACCAGAACCACGTCTGTGGGAATGTTGCTGTTAGATACGCTTACCAGCACGTAAACACTTGCACCGTTAGCACACAAGGGTTAAAGGTCCGGTATTGGACCTGGTGGGTGTTGTATTTGCTAGTTAAATACTGCTGTTAGATAGATAGTTTTAGGTTACTTTGTTGATGCAGACTGCTCGGTACCGGAAGAGAGAAAAAGATTATATACTTATATACTCTATATATTTCTTAGGATAATAGCCGTTAAGAATCATCATTACATGCCAACTGTCTTTGCGATATTAGAGTTATATACTTCGATAGGAATCATGATTTTTCTTTTGTAAAGTTAACTTATTGTGTGCAAGTTTTGGCTACCAGTCTTATTTTTGAAGTCGATAACATAAAGAGTGCTAACAAGCTGTGCCTCTTGGCGGCTAGGAATTTCCTCAAGTTAGAGAAATTCTGAAACATAGTGTTGCGCTGCTCTTTTTTAGAATTGCTGTGAAGTGAAATTCTTAGATGGGATCCAAGATGACGTTTCTTTCTCTATTGTTTCCTATTTTTCAGTTGCCAACCTGGTTCTCCGCAACTCAGAGTAGTGCTACTATTTGTGTAGGATGTGGAGTTTGAGAAAAAAAAAACTATAACTATTATACTTGGCTGTACGCGTACGTGAACATACTCAAACATCTAAGCTGAGCCGACAGCTTACAAAAATACAACAATGAATCATGAGATTTTCATGCACAATTTGATATCGATGCACGGAAACAACTAACTTGATTGAGCAGCCAGCCACTTGGGATGCAAGTGACACTGTTTTGGGACTTGAAAGCAAGTCGGTTCCAATCAGATTAGCTGGTGAGAGGCCGCATTCCTGTTTAATAAACAATGTGTCAGAATTGTCCATTCCATGTCGTTCCTTGGATTCTTCTGAAGACTGAAATGGTGCAATTCATAGGACATACGTGGTCACCTCATTGTCCACTTGAAATATTGGTATCGTATCATCAAACTGATCACAGAAATCACAATCGTTCCAAAGAAGTTGTATGCATACACCCTTGCTGCTGCCCCTTTGAAGTCTATATCTCAACAAAGGTGGTTGGGTTTGATTTTGGTTTGGTCAGAAAACCTAGGAGCACCTAATAACGAAGAGGTCACCATCATGCCACTATCAGGCACCTGATAAGTATTGAAAAACAAAACCACGGGTATTTTCAGGATTTCAAACCTAGTTGACACTAGTAAGGGATTCGGATATATATGCATTTTACAAGTTCGGGAACCTAAACAACATTCAGAGACAAGTTTAGGCATATTGCCAATGCATTTTATACTAACTTTAACAAAGTGAGTATGGATTGATCCCAATAATGCAGCTGTTTTTTGCTTTGGAACTTTCAGTATACAGCGGATTGATTCATTAGACAAATCAATACATAAATTTAGTTGAGCGATGGTTCAAGTTGCCTCCATATATTTTGTATATATGCTGCCCGGTCATCATAGATATCTCGATCATCATCATATAATTTCTAAAGACGCAAATTGTAAAGTGAGCACATGGCCAAATGTGGATACTGTAGTTGCAGAAGTAATAATGGCCACAAGAGAAGTACTTAGAAACATTGGTTTGGTTCCCCAGGACGAAACCCATCACCCGAGTTTGGGTCTATGACCTATTAAGGAAGCTCACACTCACGGTTAATTATTTTTTCGGAGGTAGGTAACGTATTGTTGATAGCTATTATTGATAGCAAAGCACATCAATCTTAAGATATTCCTTCCCTTGTATCTCATAGATATAAGGGTGAGGCATTCATACATATATGTGATCTTACATATGCACTCTGTTTTTGCCCAAAATAAAAAAGGAAAAGGAACAATAGACACAATATTCTTTTTTTTATTAGACAGTACAACGCAGACACTTAGAAAACACACACACACTCACCCATGAAAGCACATACACAAATCCTATTCCTATGAGAACCTTCAAAAACTGAGCTAGCAAATTCTCAAGATTGACGAAGTCAGCACTGACGTCTCGCTGTTGGCGGCCTAGCTGCATCTTAAAAATTATCACAAGGAGTCGAACCTATAACCTTAGGTGCTACTGAGTCTCTAACACTAGGCTACATGTCTTTTCGTTATATTCCCTATCTTTGAAAACGGGCGAACAAGGGAGACACTGATAAGGGTGTGGCCATGCTTGTTGGCTCCTATTTGTATTGGTTGAGACTAGGCAGAGAACCAGATGAGATTAGATCCATAATAAAAATAGAAATTAAGTAATTCAATTCATCACGAGCCACTTGTCTCCGAAAAAGTAAGCACTTTCCTTTTCTTCCTCCAGCAGCAAAGAGGCCTGAGGACAGTCGGTCGTACACCACAAAGACGGCCGGCCATGCTCCAATCCTCCATCTTCCACGTGCGCAGCAGATCAACATCTGCAGGATTAATGCTATTAAATACCCTACTTACCAGTACTTGATTACTTTCACCACGCTAAGGGAGCTTTACTGACTAAGAGTAGGTATAATGGTTTCCCTCGCTCATCGGCTACAGGCGCCTCATTTTAGCCGGTACGCAGTCCATTCCGTATAATAAACCGGCTCCTGCATTGCTGTTGGGACCCACACCGTAGAAAGAATTTCTTCCAAAAAAAACACCGTAGAAAGAAACAAGGAAGTGGCCAATGTGAGACACGGAATGGCAGCAAGATGGCAGCAAGCTAGCCATTTCGCCCGCATGCACCCGGCGGCTGGAGAAACGCCCCTCCAGAGAATCTTTTACCTCCTCTTTCCCCCACATCAGCTTTTGCAGTGACGAGGCGGGCGTTTCGCCTATCATTATACTTGCTCTAATCACTATACTTTATTACTAACAATACAGTTATCAGATACTTTAATGCTGATTGAATGTTGGAAGAAAATGTTGTAAAAATTAGTACCGCTTGTTATGGCTGTTAGGAGTTATTAGGGGGAATCTGTCTTCTTTTTTTGGGCGAAGGAGAGGGAATACTCCAGCAGTAATACCAGAGTATTTGATTACTTCGTTTCCTTCTGGTTGTCTCTACAATTTCTCCTGAAAGAGGACTCCTCATTCCCAAAATGAAATATTTGTAATAATGGCTATTAAAATAATTTCTTTGACGCATTATGTGAAATGACATCTTTTTGTTTCTTCATTCGCTTTTTTATTCTCTAGTTTTTAATAGCCAACTGGGTTAAAGACAGCCTCATAGATTGGTGCAACTAGTTTGCACGATGTGTTGTTTACGAAAAAATGTCAACTTGCTAAAAACATCTAAATGTGCCCAATGATTTTCTAATAAATTACCCATCTTGGTTGTTAAAAGCAAGTAATATTATTAGAGTCTGAACAATGCAGGTTCCTTTTTTCAAAAGAAGCTGATGATGAATAGTTTTCATTCCATTCCGAATATGGTATACCGGTAATTAACTAACAAAATTTCAGCAGAAATATCTTGGAATTCAGAACTGTAACCATCTTGATTGGACAATCCACTTGGATATAAAAGAACCAACAATATTGGAACTTAAGGCCAAATCAATTCGTGTTCCATGCATGAGATGAGCACGCTACCCATCCTTGTTTAAGGTAGCTCCTACTGAAGATTGATGAACACCAAAATTAGTAGCACCATATTTTTTAATGCAATAGTGGCACCAATGATGGAGCTTGCAACTGAAATTTGAGGGAGCCAACAGCAAAATATAGATAAACTAGGTAGAAAATATTGAAGGTTAAACTGAGAATTGGATCAAATACCACTGTTTAGTATAATATAGATAAATTAGGTAGCAAAATATTGAAGCTCCTTCTGAGTGGCACACCGTGTTACTACATGGTGCAATTCTTAGGAACATATGTGTTAACCTAGTTCCCCACTTGCCAGTCCGGTACCAAATCATAAAAGTTTCACAACCCATACAAATACCCTTGATGCTGCACCTTGGAATAGGGTGAGATCCAAACAAAGATTAACTGATTTTGATTTTGCTCCTGGGTCAGGGGACCAAGGAGCACCCATAAATCTTGTTGTCTCCACCCTACAGCCAGTGTGATTCTTCCCTTGTGGCACATGTTAATTAGGGCCTTGAAAAGACCCTGTATCCCTACCTAAGTGCAGTTGCATTAGCTTGATTCTGGTTTGAGACATCATATAGTGGGTAACTAGTAGCTCGTGTCAAATAAAGTAGGACATGCATCATAGTGGTTACAAGAGTCTCAATAGCACCTCAGCTCCTGGATTTGACTACTCATGGAAGCGAGTTTTCTCGAATTTAATACCGTTGTGCTTTCAGCGGTAGGCAACGCGGCTGTCGACAACGAGGCGTCAGTGGTGACTTCGTCAATCTTGAGAATTTACCGGCCCAGATTTTCAAGATGCTTATAGAGGTAAGGTTTGCGTATATGTATTCATAAGGGTAAGTGTGCGTGGTTTTTGAGTGTTTGAGTTGTACTATGTAATCGTAAAAACATTAAGTTAACAATGGCATCGTTAGGTTCTGATCGTGATGATCAAGGTTGTGTTTGTCTGTGATTATTTATAAGAGAGGTGCCCATTGCCCACGTTTGTTTCTTTATGGGAAATAGGGTCAAAGTGTGTCAACATGGGTTAAATTCTCACCTCTGATCGTTTGATGGTACCTTCTCGATCCCACAAATTTGACAAAATCTGAAAGTTTCATTCATTGGTGGACATCACTCTATATACCATCCTACAGAGATCAACATCATGTACATAATTATCCAGGTCAGAAAGCAAGCCGAAATAAAGGTCCTATATTTGCAGAATAAATGCCAGTTTTGAATGAAAGAAAGTAAACACCATCAAATGCACAATATCTGTCAGAGATAAAAAAAAGAATGGCAACATGTAGAATCAGTCAGAGATAGAAATAAAACAGTAGCATTTCTCTTGGTCTATTAATTGTACCACAAAAATGGCGAAGGGGCACATGACAACCTCCATCCCAAACTTTTTTTTGCTAACACTATCACAAACCAAACTCACACATATTCTACTACTCTTTTTTTTAAAAAAAACGGGAGTGTATTTTAATATTCCAGTCTCTGCATGGACCAATGCATGTAGCTGGCACTGCTAGGGGACAGGTACATCAACAGTTACATCACAGTTGGGAAAACTATACCAAATGTTAGCAAATCACATGTGGTTGTATAAAACGAATGATAAACCAAAGGTCAGGTGCATATCCACATCTGTTGACCACAAACAGAAACTTTGACCTTCGGATCACGACTAAGTATTTGCGTGTGCTTGTGGCTGCAAATCATGTTGACAACAGCTCTCTGAAGAGAAAAGGAAACCATTTTTTGCCATTTTTTATTAATTACGTTATCAATATCACATAATTTTGTTTAGTTGTTCTGCACAAAACGGAACACCAATAGTCGTGCGCAAAACATGTGATACAACTTTTGATTAAGTAAAGAAGTTTCGTTAGGCCAGAATTTCTGGTCCTATCCGTTCGGATAAGCATCAACCTTTTATGTCCTGTAAAGTCTTATGCTCTCATGATGGATTATCTAATCTCAATAATCTAAGGTGTGATCATATACTCCGTTGTAGTAAGCCTGGAACTTCCCAAAAAATTATGAATAATGCCAAAGGAACTCTGACACAGAGAAAGACACACACACACATAGACATTGTTCGCTTTTTTTTTTAATGAAAAGAACGAAACAGGGACCAGATGATATTGGGAAGCACTCTTAAGAAATTAACGCTGCACATCTCGCGGGACACATCATTGGTGTACCACAATATTGTCCGAGAAATTAATTCAGGATCGGACACCCCCTATTTCTAGTGATTGAATATTTAGTGCAGTGCTGTACCCATGCCGAGGGTATGTGAGTGTGGCGTATCGATGTATAGTCCCCAGAAAAGAGGGGGCTGGCGTACCGAACACAACAATGCAATGAGAATTCTTATTTTACACCATGGTTCATTGATGGTATATGTACACTTGTTCTCCCTTTGCTAGTTCCTAACAATCCCCGAGAATTATATATGCCTCTTGATCCAGAAGCTCCTCCACCAACCTGAGCGTTACAATATTGTTCTAACACCATCGTCTCAGCTTACTGATCTAACACTGAGCCTTGATGCGGATAGAATAACGTGACAGCGTCACAGCTGGTAGCACATCACGGATAGCTCTTGCAACGTGGACGTACAGGGGAGGAATGATTGGTGCCAAATCTCGCCGTGCCCTCGTGGTGGCCTCCCATTGCAAGACTGCAACAGCAGAGCTGCCTTTGGTGACGCACAGCCTGTACTGGATGCACGCCTTTCCATGCATGGCTTCCACATACGCCCGGCCTATGGGATCGCCAATTATTCGCAGGAATCAAATAGGGTTAGGAGCAGCAGGGAGCCAAGATCGTGAGCTCCGATCCCGATAGAGCTTTGGTGCTGGAAAATGGTAGAGCCACATATCCTTTTGAAAGGAAAACATATCGTTGGTTGCTGCAGAAAGATAAGATTTATGGTTTGTAACACGATATGGTCACAATGCAGCGATGCAATGGTGGAAAAGGTTCGTTCTTGCGACTGGTCTGACTATGAATTAACCATATACTCACAATGAGTATGTATAGAATAACAGAAAGTAGCACTAGACATGTGAATTTTAAATCGATCATCTATTAGAGCATCAATTATGTGCATATGAAGAAGTGGCAATGTTTTATATTTATTAGAGCATGACTGGATTACATAGAACACAATTTGTTGATGTGTAAATAAGAGAAGGTTTGTGAGAGTATTCCAAACTATGTCCATTTCGCAATATATGTCAATAAATGTGTGCTTATTCTTTCATTTCATTTTACTTTTTTTTTAAACAAATTATTTTATACATCAATGTATCATAATGGATAGCCAAAGATTGTTGCTGAACGTCTGAGGTTTTCGGTTGATAAAACGTAAAACTGCGAGAGATTGAGGAGGCGAGGTGGTACTGGTAGGTCTGATCGTGCTGCACTGCCGTGAGGAAGAGCACAATGTCATCACAGAGGAGTCTTGCTGGAGAAAGAAAAAAGCAAGAGGGGCCCTATGCTCATCGACTTTCGTTAGGGCCGGGAGTGTTGTTTCTTTTAGGTATGTCCTAGTTTGTATGTTCACATAGCATAAAACCTCCACGTTCCAGTCTTCTACTATTCAATTCCAGCCACAGCACACATAAACATTTTAAATCCCAGCACATCAAACAGCGCTACTGCAGATATATAAGGAGATCACCGGGCTCCGACTGCAGCACACATCAACATCCCAAGCTCCCTTTTCCCTCAATCAGCAGCCAACCAATACGGGAGCAGCCAAAGCACGGCCTCTAGCTATACAAATCGCCATGAACAAGACATCCACTCTCCTCCGGTCCCTCTCCACGCGCCTGATCAGGCCCTCGCCGGCGGTCGCGGCGAGATCGACGAGCTCCGTGCCGACCGGAACGCGCCTTGCACCAGCGCCGCCTGGCTCGGCCGCGCCCTCGACCTCGCCGTTGCCGCGCAGAGGCGCCTCGTTGCGTCTTCTTCCTCGGACACGGCGACCATTGACCGGAAGACCATCGACGAGTGCGTCGAGGACACCGCCGAGCTGCTCGACGCGTGCGCCGGATTCCGTGGACGACTGGACATGCTCAGGAGCTACGTCGCCGCCACGCGCGTCGCGCTCCACTGGCTCGAAGGAGGAGGCCGCAGCGGCGAGGTGGCTGCGGGGCCCGC
>LAPY01001136.1:35657-52586 GCA_000970635.1 Eragrostis tef
GGCGGTCGCAGCAGCACCGGCACCGGTACACCTACACCTCAGTTGTGTTTCCCCGGCACTACCTTGAGGCGCTAGCTCTTGTGCCGAGAGAGTTTGCCTCATCCAATTTCTTTGCTCAATTGAACGACCTGATCTCCCTGACCTCCACCTACTCGCAAGTTGTCGCAGTCAAGGATCTTGCCTCGGCATATGTGCAGTTTCTTTCTGCTCCTGGGACTCCTGATGATGCAGTGCTTGCCGCCACAAAGTTTTATCTGGAGATCCTCTTCTTTGAGAACTCCCTCCCTCTCCACCGGACACTCATATCTGTGCTTGCCAAGTGCAAGAAATACTTCCCTGTGATCAGTGGGTGCTTTGCTTCACTCTGTGAGGAGTATGGTGGCTACAGTAGCAAGGCAAAGAAGAGATTTATGGTATCTCGGGCGGCTTTGTCACTGATTGGGTACCCAAAGTTGGGATTCTTGGATGAGGCAGTGGAAAGGTGTGCTGAGATCATGGCACTGGATGTGATTGATGGGCTTGACGGAGTGATTGAAGACATAGGTGATGGGTCCCGTCCATCTCCAGTTGTGATGGAGCAGTGTCAGGAGGCCATGTCTTGCATGTATTACTTGCTGCAGCGCTACCCGTCTAAGTTTACTGGCCTTGATAAGGCATCCAGTGTCTTCGAGTGTGCTGTTAGGACAATACTCTCTGTTCTCAGGTCATCTGCTTTTTCGAGGGATTGTTTGGTGGCCTCTGGGGTGAGCTTCTGTGCTGCAATGCAGGTCTTCATGAGTGCGGAGGAAATATGCCGATTTATTTCTCAAGGTTTATTTGGCATCAGTGCAGATCATGAAGATGTAAGTCTATCGCCACCCAGTATACTTTATGATTTTGATTTGTCTGAAGAAATCAGAGATCTTTCAGTTTTGAGTAGACTTTGTTTGCTGAGAGGAATTTTGACATCTATTCCAAGGGCAGTACTCAACATGCGTCTACCTCAATCCGATGGATCCTCATGGACTGTATTATATGATGGGATTTTACCTGAGCTTTGCAAGCACTGTGAGAACCCAATTGATAGCCATTTCAATTTCCATGCTCTTACAGTGACACAAATATGTTTGCAGCAGATAAAAACTTCTGTTTTAGTTGATTTCACTGATTTCTCTGGAGACCTTAAGCCTTTCTCAAGAGATGTGATTGATCGCATATTGAGAATCATATGGAGAAACCTGGAAGATCCTCTGAGCCAGACAGTAAAACAGGTCCATTTGGTTTTTGACCTCCTGTTAGATATTGAATTATGTGTGCCATCAGAAAACAATGAACAAAACAGAAAGTTATTTTTGTGCAATATTGCGAATGATTTACTTCGCTTGGGTCCCAGATGTAAAGGGAGATATATCCCTTTAGCTTCTTTGGCAAAGCGACTGGGTGCTAAATCTCTTCTAAATTTGAAACCAAGCCTTCTTTCAGAAACAGCTTATGCGTACATAGATGATGATGTTTGTTGTGCTGCGACAACATTTCTAAAGTGCTTGCTTGAGACTTTAAGAGATGAATGTTGGAGTGATGATGGTGTTGAGCAAGGGTACGGTGCCTTTAGAGATTTGTGCTTGCCTCCTTTGATGCGGGGACTTGTGTCTGGAAATTCAAAACTACGTTCTAACTTAAATACTTATGCTCTACCTGCTCTAATTGAAGTCGACGCAGACAGCATATTTGCAATGCTTGGATTCATCTCCGTTGGCCCCAGTGCAAAGGCAACCAAACTAGATGTAGTATTGAAAAATGACCAGCGTATAGCTGCGCTTGTTTCACTGCTGAAAGTCTCTCGAAATCTAGCTCTTGTTGAAGGGGACATTGATTTGGATTCTGGTACATTGTCACAGCGTTGGCAGGAGGACTATAACAGTGCTGCAGTAATATCTGTTAAAGGGATTAATGTTACAGTGCCTGTTAATTGGTTTGCTTTGGCACTGACACACAGTGATGAAAGTCTCCGCATAGATGCTGCCGAATCTCTCTTTCTGAATCCAAAGACTTCAAGTCTTCCATCCCCCTTGGAACTGAGCTTGCTTAAAGAGGCAGTCCCATTGAATATGCGTTGCAGCTCCACTGCATTTCAAATGAAATGGACAAGTTTATTTAGAAAGTTTTTTGCCAGGGTACGAACTGCACTTGACAGACAGGTGAAGCAGGGGTCATGGATTCCTTGTTTAGCCTCTAGTGTTGAAGGACCTCATTCTGTTGATACTGCTAAGGCTGTTGTTATCCAGAGGGCTGAAGATTTGTTCCAATTCATGAAGTGGCTAAGCTCCTTTCTATTTAATTCTTGTTATCCCTCTGGTCCTTATGAAAGGAAAATGATTGCAATGGAGCTCATTCTTACACTTCTCGATGTATGGCCAATTTGCCGCTCTGTAGGGAAGAATGATCTTTATCCTTACAATGACCGCATAACATTGCCAGATTCAACAATTTCATTTGTAGGATCTATAGTTGATAGCTGGGACAGGCTAAGGGAAAACTCTTTTCGCATTTTACTGCAATTTCCAACACCGCTTCCTGGAATTTCCTTGGTTGCGTCCATAAATGATGTTATACGGTGGGCAAAAAAACTCGTGCTGAGCCCACGAGTCCGGGAAAGTGATGCTGGTGCGTTAACCTTCCGTCTTATATTTAGGAAGTATGTTTTGGAGCTTGGATGCATCTTTATCTTCTCTGAAGGAAGTGATTGTCTTGAATGTTACACAAAATCACTGAATGGGGATACAGAAGGTATTACTATGCAAAACCCAGTTGCCCAGTATATTTCATCGCTCATTCAGTGGCTCTGTACTGTTGTTGAAGAGGGTGAGAAGGATCTTTCTGAAGCATGTAAGAAAAGCTTTGTTCATGGAGTCCTTCTTACCCTTCGCTACACATTCGATGAGCTGGATTGGAACTCTGAAGCAGTACAATCTTGTGTTTCTGAAATGAGGTGCCTGGTAGAAAAGCTTCTTCAACTCATAGTGCGTGTCACTTCACTAGCACTATGGGTGGTTTCCTCTGATGCATGGTACATGCCTTATGATATGGATGATGTAATTGATGATGGTCCCTTCCTCTCAGATATATATGAGGATCAACCTGATACTGCTTCAGAAATGGAAGCGAATGGAAAGCCAGGGAGTAATGCCAAACCGGCCGAACATGTTGTTATGGTTGGTTGCTGGCTTGCTATGAAGGAGGTAATGAATTTGTTCCTTGCCATTTATGTAGTTTTTTTTTTGATAAAGATGTTTTAGGCTCTTTACTTTGCAAAGTTATACTATAGTCTTAATGCGAATATGTGAGAAGTAAATTCCAAGTAGGTAGGTTTTTAGAAAATTTGTTTCTGGCCACTGAACATTATTTGTGTTAAGGCCTTTCCTCCATCTCCAGGGCATAATTGTGATTAATTCATTAGTTGTGAAGGAAATTTTGTTCCCAAGACACTGCATGCTTTATCTCAGTTTCGTATCGTTGTTGCTAAGTACTCTTTGTTATAGATTGTGTTAAATGTCTTTTCTAGGGTTTAACCTTGCTGTTTCACATTTCAGGTTAGTCTACTTTTTGGAACCATCATCAGAAAAATTCCTTTGCCTGGCTGTTCTCATTCAAATTCATCTCAGAATGGCCTGTCTGATAACAATACTGAAGAGACGAGCATGTCTGCGGAAATTCTTAATGTAGAGCAGTTAGAGACAATGGGTGAACATTTTTTGCAAGTTCTTCTTAAAATGAAGCACAATGGTGCAATAGATAAGACAAGGGCTGGGCTTACTGCCCTTTGCAATCGTCTTCTTTGCTCAAATGATTCAAGGTACGTCTTCACCTAAAGAACGGGACTTTATGTGCACTTCTTTACATTCAGAAGTGCATTTATATGAATAATTAACCAACATGCAAATTCATTCCGTGTTCGTGAGACTTCGAGACACAGCATGGTCCAAACAAATTTCGTTGATTTCATCCTTGAGACACGATACAATCATATCTCGGATGAATAAATTAAGTCAAACTCATGCATATATACCTTAACATTGAACGCCCATTGTATTGCACTTAAAAAGCTAAAACTCAGAACTGTCAAACATTGCCTTCTAACAGATGGTTGAGTCGTTACGAGTGCCTTAATGTAGTGAAGGAATCACGGTCTCAAAGACATTAGTAGTTTATTGTGATTTTTATTGAACCTGATTCTTGGTTTGCATATATGTGGATTTGAAACATTTAGCTAAATCAAAATATGCAGATGAGTTTTACATTGGAAAATAACTTATGATAGTCTTTCTTTGTCGCCGTTTACAGGCTATGCAAAATGACAGAATCATGGCTGGAGCTACTGATGGATAGGACAATTGCTAAAGGGCAAACTGTGGATGATTTGCTAAGAAGGAGTGCCGGAATTCCCGCTGCTTTTATCGCCTTATTCCTGGCAGAGCCGGAAGGAACACCAAAGAAGCTGCTTCCGAGGGCACTAGATTGGTTGATACAATTTGCTAAGACATCTTTAGCTAATTTTCAGAAAGATTCCAACCAGAAATCTCAAGTAATAAAAGATGATTTTGGAGAGCTGTGTGAGTTACAATCAGAAACCGCTGTATGCAAACATTCTAATGGAAGTTTATCAAAAAGCCGAGATGAGGGTGTTGTTCCCACAGTGCATGTGTTCAATGTGCTTAGAGCTGCCTTTAATGATGCAAATTTGGCGACTGATACTTCTGGTTTCAGTGCTGAGGCAACTATAGTTGCAATACATGCATTTTCATCTCCGTATTGGGAAGTACGCAATGCAGCTTGCCTTGCATACACTGCACTGGTTCGTCGCATGGTTGGGTTTCTTAATGTACAGAAACGTGAGTCAGCACGACGCTCATTAACTGGCCTTGAATTCTTCCACAGGTAACTTCGTAGCATTTATATATGGTTTGCAATATGGTAATTATGTCATCTGATGTTATGCTGCGTTGTGCTTTTTAGTGAAAGACAAGAATTTTGTATGTTGCAAGTATTAAAACATTACCTTTTCCTTTACAGCACTCCATTCATTTCTTTCAAACATAATATCGTTGTTGTCTTCAAGTTGGATAGTATTTCCATTAACCTGTAATGAATCATATGTATTCAATGTGATCAGATTAACTAGTAACAATTAACTAGGTGAAGTTTACTGTATAATTGAAATTTATCCTTGTTTGTAGGTACCCAGCACTTCATCCTTTCCTTATTAGTGAACTGAGAGTTGCAACAGAACTGCTAGCTGATGGACA
The DNA here is from genome assembly GCA_000970635.1 of Eragrostis tef. Classification (NCBI taxonomy): domain Eukaryota; kingdom Viridiplantae; phylum Streptophyta; class Magnoliopsida; order Poales; family Poaceae; genus Eragrostis; species Eragrostis tef. The sequence goes on from LAPY01001136.1 coordinate 40,940, forward strand.
TTCCAGCAATTTGGAGTCACACATTGCAAAAGCAATACATCCTAGCCTCTGCCCTATTCTCATTCTTCTATCAAGGCTTAAGCCTTCGCCTATAAGCTGTGGAACTGATGATTCTTTAGACCCTTTTTTGCTTTTGCCTTTCATCCAAAGATGTGCTACCCAGAGCAACTACCGGGTCCGTGTCCTTGCATCAAGGGCTTTAATTGGTTTGGTATCAAATGAGAGACTGCAGCATGTTGTTAGTGATATACTGGATAATTTTCCTCATGGAAATCATGAAGTGGTTGTTAACAGTGTCCGATGTTCTGATCCTCCCATGTCAGCTAACATGGGAAATGGAAATCTGCATCCTAAGCCGTTTTCATTCAATACAATCCATGGCCTTTTGCTGCAGCAGTAGCAAGAAGGATCAGATTCTTGGCCAACTAATTGAGGTTCTCTCAAGACGTTCCTGGCTTGGCAGCAGCAAATTATGCTCATGCCCTGTCGTAAGTACATCGTACTTGCGGGTCTTGGACCTCATGCTTGATGTTGCAAGGACAGGTACAAGCAAACATACTGAAACCATCCAGACACTGCTATTAGAGTTGAGCTCCCAGTGCCTGAACAATGCTACATCAACCCATTATGCATTCCATGATCCAACCCTGATTGAACTTCAACAACAAGCAACTGAATCATTTTTTAGCTGTATCGGTTTTTCATGGAAAAATGATCAAACCTCTGAGGAAGATGTTCAGTTACAAATAGTTGGTGAACCCACTTCGTTTGTATCAGAGATGTTTAGGGAGGAGATTACCCTCCCTGAAGTACATAAAGAGATTATGTCATGTCTCGCAGATCCTACATATGATGTTAGGATTACAGTGCTTAAGAGGATTCTTCGGCTTACAAAATCAATCATACATGGTGAGAGCAAAAACATTTTGCACCAATGGGCACGGGCAAATCTGCAACCTGTTTTAATGGAACGCTTATTTGTGGAAGAACACCCCAAGTGTCTTTATTATATTCTGAAAATAATATTTTCACGGAACATGGAATGTCCATTTGACGATGAAGAAGATTCCATCACTTGTCTATCCTTCTGGGACAGATTAAATCATTTGAACAGCACCATGTCACATGCAAAAACCAAAGAAATAATTCTATGTTGCATGGGTATGTGCATGAAACGGTTTGCTAAATCAATCAGGAATGTTGTTTCAGTGGATGGGCTTGAGACCAGTGACCTCTCTGCATCCTTTGATAGAATTAATGAAGGAAATAGGTTGTCTGATGTTATGCTTAGAGCAAACTTCTTTGTCGGTCTTGTTAAGAATCATAGTGAACCATCAGAAACTGTGAATTCTCGAAGAGCTGCTGCTGAGGCAATCATTGCTTCGGGTCTTCTTGAAGTAGCGAATTTTTTAGCTCCGCTGGTGTCCAACATGTATGTACCTCTGGAGTGTGATGAAGGCCGTATCAAAGAGAAATGCATGGAAGCTAGCACTTTTGAATTTATCAGCATTTATACAAGTAAGATGCTTGACTTATGGTTCATATGCATTCAGTTGCTGGAGGATGAGGATGCCTATCTGAGACAAAAACTTGCAAAGAATGTTCAGGAAGTAATAGCAAAGTGTTCAACTAGTACCTTCTGTGATGATTCAACACCACTGCAGGTTGATAGAGTTATTGAATTGAGCTTTGAGTATCTAACTTCTTTGTTTGGCCACTGGCTGAAATACATTGATTACTTGTTAAGGATAGTCTTGGACACTGGTAACACCCTGAACTCCCGTGGAGATTTAGTCCGGCAGATATTTGACAAAGAAATTGACAATCACCATGAAGAGAAGCTGTTGATATGTCAAATCTGCTGTTCGAATATTCAGAAACTTTTGCAGTCTAAATGTCAGATGGAAACAGGAGGAAAAACTAAATTGTTCCTGAAGAACTGGCGGAAGAGCTTTTTGAACCAGCTCACATCACTGACTAGTGGCTATCTTGAGAGAAAGGGGCAAACAGATTGGATTGGTGGTATAGGTAATCATAAGGATGTCTTCATATCAGTCTATGCAAATCTGCTAGGCTTATTTGCACTCACGCAGTCAGGTTCTCTGGAACAACTGGATGACAGTGATGCTATTTATTTGCAAGAGTATTCTGATCTCGAAGGGTCTATCACACCATTCCTCAAAAACCCTTTAATATCTAGCCTTTATCTTCTGGTAAAACTGTCACATGAGAAGTTGAGATCCCCAACTAAGCCAGAGGACCAAGTGGATTGTTCGGCATCAAGTTTTGATCCGTATTTTCTTATCAGATGATTTTTTCCCTGATGCACACCTAATTCTTCTTCATTGCTAATCTTCTGTTGTAAGATTGAATATTGGTTGTTTTATACAAGTGTACAAGTCCAAGTTTTACTTGATGCCCCCTGATTCATTGTACCATATTACAGTTAACACATCAAAGTTTTGCATCCACTTGTATTCATTGTGAGACTGAAACACCATTTCAGTAGTATTTGTATTATTGGATCTGGAAATAGTCTGTCTCTCTCTCTCAGCCACTGGTGTTCCATTCAGTTCATGACATTTTTTAACAATCTTAATCGGTTTTGATACTCCATCAAAAAATTCATGAACCATTATCAGCATACAAGGGTAAGCATCAATACATGATTTTTTTCATTAATAAGCAAATGATTGTTACAAATATTGATAATAACACCAATTGTACTTTGCCTAACGGTTACACCCTTGAGACAAAGCTGCAAGTGCTCAGCGTGGGAATTGCTAAAGAAAGACTCTTTCCCAGACTCCCAGGGCACAAGAACTTCATGAAATGGCAAGTAGCACAACTTGTACAAAGGAGACACTTTTTCCGCAGAAGACCCATGAGCTTTGGAATGGAACATTTGTTGTCGGGAGAAACACCTTTTGCAGAAAGCCTATGAGATGTGGGAAAACAGTTTTCTAGAATTTGGACCTGCTGTTCTGAATTTGCCTGTTTGCACCAGCAGGTTTGGTGATTGTGATAGTTGAATTTGGTCTATGAATCGTTGTTGTTTTCATTGGCTGTCCACTCTGTTCGAATATTCAGAAGCTTTTGCAGTCCAAATGTCAGATGGAAACAGGAGGAAACACTAAATTGTTCCTGAAGAACTGGCGGAAGAGCTTTTTGAACCAGCTCACATCACTGAGTAGTGGCTATCTTGAGAAAGAGGGGCAAACAGATTGGATTGGTGGCATAGGTAACCATAAGGATGTCTTCATATCAGTCTATGCAAATCTGCTAGGCTTATTTGCACTCACGCAGTCAGGTTCTCTGGAACAACTGGATGACAGTGATGCTATTTATTTGCAAGAGTTTTCCGATCTCGAAGGGTCTATCACACCATTCCTCAAAAACCCTTTAATATCTAACCTTTATCTTCTGGTAAAACTGTCACATGAGAAGCTGAGATCCCCAACTAAGCCGGAGGACCAAGTGGATTGTTCGGCATCAAGTTTTGATCCGTATTTTCTTATCAGATGATTTTTTTTTTCTGATGTACACCTAATTCTTCTTCATTGCTATTCTTCTGTTGTAAGATTGAATATTGGTTGTTTTATACAAGTGTACAAGTCCAAGTTTTACTTGATGTCCCCTGATTCATTGTACCTACCACATTACAGTTTACACAAAGTTTTGCATCCACTTGTATTCACTGATTGAAACACCATTTCTCTTTATAATATTGTATTATTGGATCTGGAAATAGTCTGTCTCTCTCCCCGCCACTTGTTTTCCATTCAGTTCATATATGACATTTTTTAATCTTAATCAGTTTCGATACTCCATGAAAAATTTCATGAACCATTATCTGCGTGCAAGGGTAAGCATCAATACATGATTTCTTTTTTTTTTCATTGATAAGCAAATGACTGTTACAAATATTGATAATAACACCAATTGTACTTTGCCTAACGGTTACACCCTTGAGACAAAGCTGCAAGTGCTCAGCGTGGGAATTGCCAAAGAAAGACTTTCCCAGACTCTCCCAGGGCACAAGAACTTCATGAAATGGCAAGTAACACAACTTGTACAAAGGAGACTTTTTTTCACAGAAGGCCCATGAGCTTTGGAGTGGAACATGTGTTGTCGGGAGAACCACCTTTTGCAGAAAGCCTATGAGATGTTGTGGTAAAACAGTTTTCTAGAATTTGGACCTGCTGTTCTGAATTTGCCTGTTTGCACCAGCAGGTTTGGTGATAGTGATTGTTGAATTTGGTCTATGAATCGTTGTTGTTTTCATTGGCTGTCCACTCACAGAGGTCGTCCTTGTTGGCTGAGATGACCTGTAACATTACATGTCAAATAGTAACGTTTTTCAGAAATGAAAGGGTGTTTCCCAAAACCATCAATATAACACAATGGGATAGGGGTAATGATGGGACAAACCTTGCAAGACTATTCTTTTGGATAGCAGCATGCAATCTTGCGTGACTGTAAGAACAGAATTAGATTGTGTCATAGCTAGCTATGTCATTTTAAGATCATATTTGAGTAGTAGCAATTACCTGTTAACCTCTATCCTAGCTTTTTTCAGTATAGAGCTCTTGTAGTTGGAATTTGATAGGTTGCTGGGTCCACCTCCTGTGAACACTTGGATCTTAGATAAAGGATAGTAGAAAGAATGGAGTTGTGGCAGAAGTAGAGACAGGAAATAACCTCCGAAGAAACTTCGCTTGCTGCTTGGTGGCACCTTTGTACAAAGTTTAATCTGTTTGCTTTGTTTCTCTGCATAAAATGAGACGAAGAAGCAATTCGTTAATAATACACCAGAGAAACTTGTGTATCACAATAATTGAGGATTACTCTTTTTCTCTCGCCTAAATGCATAGGATGAAGCTATTTTTTCCCCATGTCATCTAGGAGATGATTAGGACGTATCCTTGAGGGTGAACAAAAGCTCAGGTACAGATCAGGTCAATAGGTTAGAATTAGATAATGGTTTAACAACTCTAAAACGCAAATACTGTCACGCAATGTGTACTCCCCAATTCAGGCTAGGCTGGGTTGGTCAAGCGACTCTAAAAATGCAGGAGTCTTGTAGTCCCTGCAATACATGCAATCGAGATTTCTCTTTTCATGTTGGACCTTCAAAAATTCTCTCAAGAGCTGAAAACTATTCATCTTCTATTAGATTTTGTATTTGATTTGTGCTGCTTCGAATTCCACCTTCCATGTTTGGATGAACCCTAGAACTAGATAGTGTTTTTTTTTAATTAGACAAAACACAAAAACAGTTAAGCTGAATAATCTATGAAAAGTCCAGAGTACTTGCATCCAATCCCCAGGTCATTTCTACTCTAGATAGCCAATCCAGAGTGATGAGAAGGTGGAAATATGCGAGGAATCAGGAGACCACAGCAAGGTTGAGACTGAGTAATCGGTGCTGGTGGCAACGATGATCATGAGGGCAAGGTAGGCCAACAATAGCAGTACTAGTGGAGAAAGTCTACTTACCAGCTTTCTCTGCTTGAAACTTCTTCGCGAATCTCTCAACCATCATATCTTCCATCTCCTTTTGCTTCTCAGTTTTTACCTACAAGTTACAGGTAAGGATTACCACATGACAATGAAATTCATTGTTAACACACAACCAACTTCTAAGCTTTACCCAAATTATCTTTTTCTTTCTGAATAAAGTTCTGCCCTATTTTCTATTATGACCATGCATAAGTTCTGAAACCCAATCAAATGAACAAAAGAGCAGAGTAAGAATAGTGTCTTTACCCTGAAGAGATCCTTCCATTTGTAATGCTTGTCGGGTGTTGCCTTCAATTTCTTGATGAGCCCGTTTGTATGGTCTTCACCAAATTGCCGCTGATAGAACCGCTTCCACAGAGGATCAGTGATGGAGCTAAGATCCATCTGTTCCAAGCAAGCCACAAGATTACACTTCGAATCAAAATCTAACCTCAAGGAAACAGCTGGCAACCAGAAGAACAAATCCTGTTGCATTGTCTACCTGGGTACGGCTCTCGATGCGGGTGAGCTGCTCCAGCGTGCAGTGCGGCAGGATGCGCTTGAGCAGCTCCATCTCGACGCCGTCGACGCTGCCCACGTACCGGAGGTTGTCGATGACCGTTCGTAAGCAGAGCTCAACGAGGCTCAGAGGCTTCCTTCGAAACTCCATCCTCCCCTGCAAGAACGAACGGTCTCTGATTATTGCCTTGGATCCTAAATTTCAGTCCTTGTTTTCTGGAAATTAACTGCACTCCATCGGAAAGAAAGAACTCGACCGACCGAACCTAATGGAATAGAATTGGAGGAAACACACGCCGGAAGAGGAGACGAAAAGGATTATGAAGCGAATTGAACAAAACCTAAACGTACGGATGGATCGAGTAAATTATCAGGAACCCAACGCCCGACAAACGAAATCCGCTACGACGATGAAAGATTTGGATTTGACTCCTCGCTGATGGCGGACGACAGATCAGAGATCTTCAAGAACAGAGGGCATGGACTCTTGAAATAAATCCATCGAAGCATAAATAGGGTCGCTTAACAAGGAAAGAAACCGATTCCGAGTCCGGCTGGATTCTCCCTCCTCCGATCCGGGCCCGAGTTGATTGGGGAGGACGGCGACGGCGACGGAGGAGGAAGAAGCAGTTCGTTGATACGGTTCGCGTGGCGTGGTTCGTCGGTTCGGTGTGCGGGAGCTGCGGGTCAGGCGGGCCTTGGGCCGACAGAACCAAATCCGGGTTGAACGGCCCAGCGCGTGGAGTTTATGGGGTCGTTTGTCTTGTGGACTTTCCGTTTAAAAGACGGCCCGTTTAATAGCATGTAAAATTCAGAAAAGTTGAAAGGAAAATTCGGATGAACAACAGATAAAAAAAATTATACGAACAAGATTAAATATTTAATGCAACTTTCTGGAGGCCAAGAAATAAAATTTACCATGGAAACTCTCTTTCCATAATTACAAGTTTATAAAACGCAACACAGACATAATTTTCCGGATGGCACTCATGACAACATGAACTCCAGCTCATTTCTCTTTCCTCTACTCTCTCCCTCTCACCGTATCCATCCTCCATGAGTGTTGAGCTCAAGATCATTAAGCTTGCAGTGTTGCCGAAGGTGACGGTTCTAGCTTGAGCTTGCATATTGATCTCTCATGGATGACGTTGAGATGGCTTAACCGGAGAGCAGCACTGCGACGATTTAGCAAATAACAAGTCAGAACTATTACAAATAATCCCATCCACGGGATGCCGCAGAGAGTATTTATTTTTTGGGGAATCCGCAGTTGGCGCATCAAGTTGGACGTGAAAAAAATGAAAAAAAAAGTGTTCCATTGCCGGGATTTGAACCCGGGTCGCCTGGGTGAAGGCCAGGTATCCTAACCGGACTAGACGACAATGGAATCGTGCTGTGAAATGGTCTAGATTCTATCTGATCATAAGTAACTGACTACCTGACTTCAATGTATGAATGAGCTTCACTTTAAGTGGATACATCTAGTCTAAAAAAAAAAGTAGATGCTTCAAGTGCTAGGCATTGAAGTAGTTGAATTCGTTTGAAGCACTACCACAACTTAGACATTCATTCTCGAAAAGAAAAAAAAATTCATGAGTTACAGGATTTGTAATGCTGTACGTTCTTACAAACTTCCAAGTCCGAAGCTCATTATTAGATCGAGACAAAGTGATACATTTGATTTCCGCAAAAAAAAAAAAAATAAGTGATACATTTGAAGCGCAAAATGACCGCGCACAACAAAATGACAAAATTCAGGCATAAAATGGCACTGCACGATAAAAGTTTGCTTGTTCGGGATGGAACGCGCTGATCACGCTCCCAGTCCCCGCGCTTTCACCATGCCGATCGAGCAGGTTGTCATGTTACCCACCAAAGCAGGCTCACCACATTATATAGAGGTAGAAAAAAGAGAAGATTGCACGACCCAAAGCAGGCTTACCATGTTTCATACTACTAGCTTAATTTTTAGGGGAAGCTTTTTCTGTGTTGACCGAAACCGACTCGCACAGTGCCTTGGACGACATGACCACGGAGTGCTGCAAGGTCGTGCATCTCTTCTTCAAGGCCGGGAAGGCGGAGGGGGCCGTCACGTGCGAGGTTCTCACGCTCGGCGGCGCGCGGTAGAGGCCGGCTGCCGGCGGCGGAGGCCTGGACGTCAGGTTGGAGGAGGAGCAAAGAATCGTCGAAGCGTTGCGAGCCGGGAGGCGGTGGCCAAGGCGCCGCCAGTGTTCGCCGACGGGGGCCTGCACAAGCGGCCGTGCCCGTCGCGCTTTCTTCGGATTCGGCCCGTCACAGAGCTGGATGCAGCGTGATGGCTCTGGCAGCCGGTGGCCCAACATCATCTCGGCGACAAGTTACTCTGCTCCAAGCCATGCCACGGGCTCAACCTCATCAGCACCAGCACCGACGACTACCTGTGGAATCCCTGTACGGGCGACGTCCAGTGCCTAACCATCCGCGGCAGGTCGCGTTTCACCCCATGTTGCTCATCCTCCGATGCTGTTGACCAGCTGCACGCGTTCACGGTCGGCAGGAACGTTGGGTTCGGTTTCGACCACAAGACGGGCGAGCATGTCGCGGTGGAGATCGGGCACCTCTGCGGCGCTCCGGCGTGTTTACTCAAGACGAGCGAGTCGGATTCCTGGACCTGCCCCAAATGTCGGTGACAGACATGCCGCCCGCGCACGTCGACGGGACACTCTACTGGATGGGATTGGGAAGAAGAGAAGAACAGGTGCAGCTGCAGACAGAGCGAGTCGCCGTGGTGGCTTTCAACATCTCCTCCACACGGGCATTCTTGTGAGGAGAGCTTGGTCCCCGTGCCCGACGAGGATTACCTACCCGTCGACCGCCGTGTGGCTCCTCCTCCGTTGGTGCACGGCCACATGGCTGCTAATCGAGGCAGAATCTGCGACCACCCTGGACATGCTGTTGCCGACGGTAGCACAACACCCGCACCTATATTTCCCAAGTGCCAGAGCCAGGAATTATGTCAAGGCACCGGACTCTTCTACTCGCACTGCTGCAGAAGACTAGTCTGCAGGAGGTGCATCCGCTGTTGCGCCGGGCACTATTCAGAGGAACGGCTGGCCCGTGAGGCACCCGTTAGTGCCGGATCCTGACTACTACGGCTACTACTACTCAGAACGCGTAAACAACGACGACGGAAATGTGGGGCGCCATGTCTTCGTCTATCTGAGGGATTTCGCTGGGAAAGCAGCCGTGCCGTCTGAGAGAGTGCGCGTACAGGATGGATGTGCATGGCGACGTTATAGAGACCTGGGCCCGCCGGTACCTAGACTTTGATTCTGGGCAAGAATAGCAGCGGGGTTTATGTACAAAATATTGTCTGCCGAGTCACTCAGATATATAGTATGTGCAAAAGACTGTGTCAAGTCATTGATATTCTCTTTTTTTGTACTTTTTTCATTTAATAAATGTTCTATGTATGCCGGAGGAGCAAAGAATCGTCGAAGCGTTGCGAGCCGGGAGGCGGTGGCCAAGGCGCCGCCAGTGTTCGCCGACGGGGGCCTGCACAAGCGGCCGTGCCCGTCGCGCTTTCTTCGGATTCGGCCCGTCACAGAGCTGGATGCAGCGTGATGGCTCTGGCAGCCGGTGGCCCAACATCATCTCGGCGACAAGTTACTCTGCTCCAAGCCATGCCACGGGCTCAACCTCATCAGCACCAGCACCGACGACTACCTGTGGAATCCCTGTACGGGCGACGTCCAGTGCCTAACCATCCGCGGCAGGTCGCGTTTCACCCCATGTTGCTCATCCTCCGATGCTGTTGACCAGCTGCACGCGTTCACGGTCGGCAGGAACGTTGGGTTCGGTTTCGACCACAAGACGGGCGAGCATGTCGCGGTGGAGATCGGGCACCTCTGCGGCGCTCCGGCGTGTTTACTCAAGACGAGCGAGTCGGATTCCTGGACCTGCCCCAAATGTCGGTGACAGACATGCCGCCCGCGCACGTCGACGGGACACTCTACTGGATGGGATTGGGAAGAAGAGAAGAACAGGTGCAGCTGCAGACAGAGCGAGTCGCCGTGGTGGCTTTCAACATCTCCTCCACACGGGCATTCTTGTGAGGAGAGCTTGGTCCCCGTGCCCGACGAGGATTACCTACCCGTCGACCGCCGTGTGGCTCCTCCTCCGTTGGTGCACGGCCACATGGCTGCTAATCGAGGCAGAATCTGCGACCACCCTGGACATGCTGTTGCCGACGGTAGCACAACACCCGCACCTATATTTCCCAAGTGCCAGAGCCAGGAATTATGTCAAGGCACCGGACTCTTCTACTCGCACTGCTGCAGAAGACTAGTCTGCAGGAGGTGCATCCGCTGTTGCGCCGGGCACTATTCAGAGGAACGGCTGGCCCGTGAGGCACCCGTTAGTGCCGGATCCTGACTACTACGGCTACTACTACTCAGAACGCGTAAACAACGACGACGGAAATGTGGGGCGCCATGTCTTCGTCTATCTGAGGGATTTCGCTGGGAAAGCAGCCGTGCCGTCTGAGAGAGTGCGCGTACAGGATGGATGTGCATGGCGACGTTATAGAGACCTGGGCCCGCCGGTACCTAGACTTTGATTCTGGGCAAGAATAGCAGCGGGGTTTATGTACAAAATATTGTCTGCCGAGTCACTCAGATATATAGTATGTGCAAAAGACTGTGTCAAGTCATTGATATTCTCTTTTTTTGTACTTTTTTCATTTAATAAATGTTCTATGTATGCCTACATTCGTTGTTTGACTTGAGCAGAAAATGCATTCTTTTTATAACAAGTGAGACGAGCCCAATTGTGACTTTAGAGAGCAAATATCTAGTGAAAGTGGGCTAAGTATTGAAGCAGTTGAATTTGTTTGAAGCGGAAGTTAATTAATTAGACATTCATCGTAAAAAAAAATATCTTGAGTTGTAGAATTTGTAATGCTGTACGTTCATGCAAACTTCCAATTAAGCCGTAGTACATTATTTTTTTTTGAAGGACTGAAGTACATTATTTGATCAAGACAAAGTGCTAAAAACTTGAAGTGCGAAATGAACACAAAATGATAAATTTCACGGTGTAATGGCACGACCTGCATGATAATTGAAGTTCGCGAGAACCCGTCACGCACGCGCTCACGCTTGTTCGGCATCGAACGAAGAGCTGGTGGTCACTCCCAGTCCTAGCGCTTCCACCATGGCGAGCAGGTTCTGGTGCGACGACCCGCCGGGTCGCGCGGCGGCCTCCGCCTCCGCCTCCCACCTCGCCGCGCTCCTCCGCACCGCCCCGCTACGCGCCATCGCCTCGCCGACGAGGGCGGCGACCTGCTCCCTCCTCACCTCGGCGTCGAGCCGGCGCCCCACGCCCCACACCTCGCAGGCGTACTTGCAGTTGGTGAACTGGTCGGCGAACACCGGCCAGCACACCATGGGCACGCCGGCGGCGATCGCCTCGCAGGTGGAGTTCCACCCGTTGTGCGTCAGGAAGCAGCCCACGGCGCGGTGGCGCAGCACGCGCTCCTGCGGGCACCATGTCGCCACGCGCCGCCGTCTCCGCCAGGAACTCCGGCGGCAGCAGCAGAGACGAGGTGCCCGCGGCGGCCGCGCCCCCCCCGCCGCGGGAGACGGAC
>LAPY01001136.1:54470-82933 GCA_000970635.1 Eragrostis tef
GGCCCGACGGTGTAGATGCGCGGGTACTCGGCTTTGAGCGCGGCGAGGACGTCGGCCTCGAGGGCGTCGAAGGTGTTGATGACGAGGGCGCCGGCCTTGGTGCAGTTGTTGGTCTCCGTGTCGTTGAACCACAGCCCGAAGTCGTCCGGGTCCGTGGTGCGCACGAAGCTCGACACGTCGCCCAGGCTGATCGCCGGCATGCCCGGGATCCAGTCGATCATGGCCGTGTCCAGGTACCCGTTCGTCAAGCAGCTCTCATCTGCAGAAAGGAGTGAATATGAGAATCAATAGAATTAATATTTTTGTGGCCCAATCAAAATGTTTTTGATTCACTTTTAAAGGAGACTGTTGGAGAAGAGGACAAAATTGTTCCAAATAATTTTTTTTTAATTACTCACAAAAACAAATTTAGAGCCAATTTTATGAGAATCTTTTGAAGATGATCTATGGCTTCTCTCTGATTCACGAGTAAGATCGCGGAGCACTACTGATGTCCTATGTTCAGTTTGAAAACTTACAATCATGTCTACACTAGACAAGCCTCTTTCTTATTGCAAAGCAGCACGTTCTCGAAAAATTGAATTGCGGGAAACTGGCCAACATAGAATCAACTTGATCCAAGAAAAACGAATTGTTGACTTCTTATACTTCTATAAGGAGCGTGTGACCGACGTGAGATCATTTAATAACGACCGACTAGTTGACATCAAAGTTTGAGTCTCTTTTAAAATGTCTATAATACCAATGAAAAGGAAAATGAGATAAAGAAGAATCTTATTTATTTTGACACATTATATCTTGGATTTAAATTATGTTATGTGATTCATGCTCCTCTATTTCGCGGAAACACGGTTGTGATATATAACAAAAACAGGCACAAATACTGTTTGATGCCAAATAAGTAACATAGAGTATCGTTTATAGTTATGTAACACTTAAGAAAACCTTGTTCCTAACACATAGTTTCTTTTCGAGAAAAATAATATTCGAATCTAGATTTGTACAAAAATGGGTAGCAATGAATCTAGATTTGCACCTTTCTCCGACTATAAACAAAAAAAAATTGTAAATTAGTTCAAATCCTAAACTTGCCATGAGCAGGGCTTCAGGTCACGTCGGTAACCAGTTGATAAGTTGCAATAACTGATTGACCAAATATATTGTACGACGTACATATGTGTTACGATGATTTCATTTGCTTATGAAATTAATAAGACCTTTAGCTAAAGACGAACCAGTCGCCAACAGAATATTTCTATTTTCTTTTTCTGCTAGCACATAATATTTCTATTTTCTAAAGTCCAGGAACGTGCATTGCGAGCTAAGATGGTTTACACTATTCCATCGAAAAAAAAAAGAAGATGATGATGATTTACACTAAGTTGTCCCCGCTCCTTCCTCGCTGCCATGCCGGCCCACCGGCAGATCATCTTCATTCTTCAACCTCGCTTTGTTTTTTTTTTTGAGCTAATCTTCAACCTCGCTTTGTGCTCATATTTTTTTTTTGGAAGGCTTGCAGTGGCCCATGTACGGCAGTTAGGCAGGCCCGACCCAAACAAGCCTCCTAGCCCAACAAAATCCGACCAACTGAAGGACCCAGCCCGAGGCGGCGAACGGAGTTGTTCACAGGTGACGGCGTGCGGAGTTTGCAACTAGGGCGAGTGCTGCAGCTCGGAAACGGGGAAAGGATGTGGCCGGGCGCGGACGATGGTCCCGACGGCAGCTTCTAGTCTCGCCGATGGAGGCCGGGTTGCCGGACTTTCTTTTTCAGACAAGAGGGAGTGCCTTCGGGTTGCCGGCCTGCACGCAGAAGCGCACAAGGTGCTCGAGGCAATGGCTTGCCGGAGCAACAAGCAAGAGAGAATCGACCGAAGAGGCGGGTAAAGTATAAATTCCTTTATTTTCAAGGATTGATGATATTTGCAAACGGACGCGATGGGATTGCATATTTGCTTGTATTTATATATAAAGTGCTAAAAGGTTTTTATTGTGATTCTTCTCAGAAAATACAGTTACAAACACCTGCTCATACAAAGCCAACTAGGCCTTTTAAGTTAAAAATATCACACTTCCCAACCAAAGGGATCCTCAGACAATTATGTTAATGAATACCTCTTCTAAATCAATTTTCGCTTAACTACCTTTTATGTATTTTCTGAAAACGAAGCAGTGTATATATATTTTTCTAATTCGAAAAAAAGAGCAGAGGAACATATGGAAACTGCGGATATTCTTACTTGGGAGATAACACAATACATTTAACTAGCTGATGACACTTTTTATGCTTTGCCCATTCAACATTTCTTACACTATTTTAACTGCTACAATTTGTAAACAGTAATCAAGCGACCTCCACATTTTTTTTTGACGAAAAGACCTCCACATTATTCAATATAATCAACGAGGTTACAGATTGTATATGGAGTTTAACAGCTGGTAAAAATGTGTTTTGAAGTTTAAAGTGGCTCAATATAAAGTAATGCTATCATATCTTTGATTGTATGGGAGAAAGTGAATGCGTCTGTTTCCTTGTATATGTAGTCTGCAGTCCTGGCAAAATCAACAACTGTTTGTGCCACGACCTTTGGCTGCTCTTTTGGTGTAACGTAGACTTCCATCATGTCCTTCCACGAATCTTCAGTTAACTCTTTTATCTTCTCACATGCTTCTTGCATTGTTGTCCCATGCCGCGACATATAACATTGGACAGTAGAAGCATAGTGCTCTTCTGTTTGTTCACGCTGCATCACAAACAAACATTGAAACAAATACAGTCAGTGTGTATGTTATTGTTCAAAAAAGAGATCAGAGTGTATTGTAAACATATCTTTCGTCATGCAGGTACTTTTCAAGTTTGGAGCTGTTAAATTATTAAACATTTATTTGGTGCTGAAGTTCACTTCCACTGAAATGTGTAGCCTTGCTAAGGTGCATAAATGCATTTAAAGGCATGTGTAAAAATACAGACCACAGACCTTTGTTGACTTAACATCATTGCATAGACGTGCAATTGTTGTGAAACACTTGATAAGTTTTGGATATGTCAAAAGCCAGTCGAGAATTTCTGTTGTTACGATGTCACCCATCCCAACCAATGAAGAAATTGCTACTTGAAAAGCCCCAACAGTGAAACACTTGATAAGTTTTGGATATGTCAAAAGCCAGTCGAGAATTTCTGTTGTTACGATGTCACCCATCCCAACCAATGAAGAAACTGCTACTTGAAAAGCCCCAACAGTGGTTCCTGAAAGTTCTAGATGTTCATTGATTGTTTCTGGAATGTAATATTCATCACGCCATTTTATCTCCAGGGAATTTCCTCGGACCAACATCTTCAACTGCATTAAATGTCAAATATGTGAATTCCTGTTATGCTTCAAGTAATTGTGAAGTGATACTGATTGTTGAACAAAGGTATGTATTTAATATCTTAACATCAAATACAATACTTACCACTTCTTTGAGATAAAACACCCAATGGCTTTTGTTTGGTCCTAGTTCATCCTCAAACAAATCAAATGTCTTCAGAAAGTGCATATAGAAACCTTTCATGTATTCTGGAAGTAGTTCTGCCGCATTCTCCTCCCACCTGCATTTTACAATCCATTGATTACAGTTGATTAATTGAAGTGTGTCCTATGCAAAGTTTCATATCAAAATTCAATATATTTGCTGTTGGGTTGGGATATATGTTCCAGAGTGTGTCTTAGTACAATTAATATCCTTATATTTTACTTAAAGTAGAACTAATTTATATGGTACTCTTGCTATACAATTATAACATTTTCTTTCTTTCAAAAGAGTGGTCAATGGGTGGGGTTTGTTTTGGTGCGAGGGGAGCAAGAGAGGAGGCATTTTGAGGGATAGGAACAAGCATTTTTGATTTTTTATCAGGGGGTGTGATGATATAAGCATGGGAGATTCAGAGGCGTCGTTGGGCAGCGCTGGATGAGAGGCTTGAAGCAGAGCGCTAGGCCCACATGTCTAGCTGCAGGACAGTGTGGGAAGGATCTCTTTGGAGTAATTAGGAAGTAGATGTTTCTCATATTCAACGGCGAATGCATATAGATGTAACATTGTAGATTATTAGGTTGCAATGGAAATGGAGACTCATGTACCTGTATATTGCCTCAGCAAGCAGTAAGCCCTCCTCGGATGTACTGTAGGTATCCATGATATCATCGAGTATGGTGATATAGGCTGTCATCTTCGTGGATACAACTCGTGAAAGAGAATATTTTTGCTCAGAGCATGCTCCTGTCATCCAGAAATGCATTTCAACTATTCTGTCTCGAATGAAACCTAAATTCGTTTCAACATTAAGTTGCTTCCACCACCTGCAATGATATAAAGGTTAATATTTGCGTAATTAACTGAAGTGAAGAGAACTTTAAAATTCAAAGTTTGAATAAACTTACAGTGTGATATTCTGTAACTCCTCACAGTAAAGAAGTTGAAGAAGGTTGAAATTTAGTTTCGCAAACTCTAATATGGCCTCATTTCGTGCAGCCTTCTTTGCATACACTGGGATATAATTTCTAGTTTCCAATATCCTAACCCTTCTAAAGAGGGGTGTTTGAAGGGTGAGCGATACTTCATCAGCTAGTGTTGATTCCAAAGCGTCTAATGCAGCTTCAAGATGGCCTCTAGTGAATATAATTGCTTCATCAAGTACTTTCTCCCCGTGGGTCCTAAGGTATGCTGCATTATATAAGCTCAATAGACCTTTTATATCATCAGCAACAAAATTTCCTTCGGTATCCTTAAAATTTAGAAATACATCTGCAAATTAGTCAAAGCAAATAAGAAATATCAGTTGTATAACTTCAAAAGAATATAGAACGATTACAATATGTGCGTACTACATTTATTAGTATTGTTTAGGGTTATATTGTTGTCTTTTGAGCATTTTTCCTATGAACAGTTAGGCCTTACCAGATGGCACGTTATAGCCATTTTTCCGTAGAAGATAAAATCGCAGTGAAACTAAATTCAGATCCTTGTCGTCGTAGTCCGAACTGTAGACAAACTTCAAAAGCTCGTCAATATCATTCTCATAGTAGGTATCCAGTCCAAGGCGTTGCAGCGTGATTATAAGATCCAATATTTTTGGTATCTCATTTGAGACCTTCAGCATCTTCCTAATCTGTTCCTTTAACACGTCGGCCCTTTCTGCCATGTATTCACGCTACAAAAGGACAAACATGAATCGATCATAAATCTGATTGTACTTTTTTTTCTCCATTCTGATGCAGAAATTATACCTGTGGTGTAGTGGGCGGCTGGTATGTGAGGAAGAAATCACCCCACAAACTCCGGTGGAATGTCAGAGGCTTATGCAGCCCCTGAACATCATTGACAGAGCAAACTCCAGGTGTAAGGGCCATCTTCTAGATCTCAATTTTAGTTATAGCTTTGCTATTGTTGATCTCTGATCTGCAGCTAGATTTCTTGGTGGCTATCTCTGCTGCATCGCACCGGTACTTATAGGCAAGGAAGAGCAGCAACGGCACAACTTGCCCAGCAACTGATGAACCTCAGCATGTACATAAGAAGCATACAAGTCAAACGACATGCTTTCATGCATGCAGATAAAGACAGCTGAACGACAACAATACTGCTTGTGGTGGGAAACAATCTGGACCAGGAGGGCCATTTCAACTTTACAAGCACACAGGGCTTAGAGGTTCACATAAAAGGATCGGCACTTGTATGTGGATTGTAGCTTAAAGCCGGGTGGTTTCTAATATTAACAATCAAGCTGCGGGATTTCGTGATATGGAATCCATCCATCGAGTATATGATCAGTGAGATATAACATCACCATTTTTGAACTGGCACTCGAATATTATTGTATCCTTCATTATTCCCCGTAAGCAATTTCTGGCCAGGTCTGTTACCTCCTGAACTCCAAAATGATATCATACTGTTCGTAGAAAAGTAATAGAGTGACCAACATGCTATTAAGCTTTACTTTGACGATGAATGAAAAACCTTATTGAAATATCTAGTTTTTGCCCACCTATTATATTACGGCCGAGTGCCAGCATCTTGGAAGAGTGTGAGGTAATACAAGAAATTTTAGAATCTAGTCCAAGTTAAAACTATACGTAGTGCTTTTGGTTACAGTGCCCTTCTCCAAATAGGGGTTGGGAGGGGGTCCTTTTTATGGGCCAGGTACCTTTTATGTGGTCGATATCTGCTGCCAAATGTTTTCTATATATCATAACCGTGCTTTTTAAGTATGCTAGATAACATTGGCAACCATAACCATGCTTTTAAGTACGGTCAGTTTTCTATCACTATTGCTATGAGTTTTCTATATTATTGCTACGCTTCTTACTCAGCCACCTATACTTATCTCACCCTTCTTGGATGTGATCTCTGATTGTCATACAAGATATTTCCCTTTGTTCTTTTTTTATGATGTTGATTAGCTCAAATTTAGAGAACGGAGGGAGAAATCTGACTTCAAAACACGTGGGCAAAAAGTTAGACCCTGTTTGGATTCACCTCCTAAACTTTTAGCTAGTTAAGTTTAGTCAATTTGGATCCAAACATACCCTCCTAAAAGTGACTAAAATTTTAGCCAACCCACCTTTCTAAACTTTTAGCCTTTAGTCACCCTCCTAAAAGTGACTAAACATTGAGGATTAATGGAATTGGTTCATTAGCAAGGAGGGATTAGATAGGATCCAAACAAGTACCTCCTAAAATTAGTTGGCTAATATTTTAGTTGGCTAAAATTAGCTGGCTAGAGGATCCAAACAAGGCTTTATTTCAACCCTAAGCTAAAAAGATGTTCATTTTCCGTCATCAAACTGTTAAAACTGTTCATCTGTCAATGCTAATATGGTTTTGTGAATAGTTTTCTTAACATTGGCAACCATAACCATTGGTTTATTTGACGTTTGGGAGAATGCTAGTTAATTCCAAAGAAAATAAGATTGAAACGTGAAACTCACACCGCGCAGAATACATGAATGGTTGGCATTGAAGCAAGCAGACTCCTTAGAGATTGCGACAAAGCGACTTTTGCGAATCATATTTGGTTTAGGTCTTACCGTTGGTTACTTTCACGTTTGGCTGTCAAAGGGAAGAGGAGGACAACGAAACTAGTTCAAAAGAGATTCTCTCCATTTCTCTTACCCCCTCCCCTCCCCAAGTACCCAATCTAGTCACTATCTGAAGTTACCACTGGATACTTCCACGTTCCCGAAATTCAAAACATCACATTGTACGCTTTGCTAGGAGCTACTTTTGTGTTCTTCATTTTTAGGAAAGTGTTTTTCACGTGATTCGCAAAAAGAAAAGTATCTTTCATGTGTAGGCATGTACGTAAAGTACGAAACTCGTCGAGC
Source organism: Eragrostis tef (assembly GCA_000970635.1). Taxonomy (NCBI): domain Eukaryota; kingdom Viridiplantae; phylum Streptophyta; class Magnoliopsida; order Poales; family Poaceae; genus Eragrostis; species Eragrostis tef. The sequence goes on from LAPY01001136.1 coordinate 61,832, forward strand.
ATGACAGTTGTTGTCTCAGAGTTGATGTCTCGTTGTCAAGGTGATTTGTCAAATTTTGTTGTGGTGGCAACGTAGTATACGGCATTTGACTGTCAAATTCAAGTAAACATCAAACATGTGTTAGGATCGGGACACACCAATTTTGTCTCTCTCTTTTTTAATGAATTTTGTGATGACGAGGAACACAATTCACATGCGACCATGATCGCTTGATCGTATTGCAAATATTATCACAAGCGCAGGGCCAAATAGCTCGATCGTACGAATTTACAAGAAAACAGAGCATGCACATCTTTCATCATGACGGACAAGGGAGAGAGTATTCGATATATTTTCTGGAAGGAATGAACATTATACCGCTTCCTGTAGAGGTTTCTAACACTCTTAGGTTCTGTACGAGCCTCGACACTCTTTCACTCGGTTATTATGAGGTTTTACTTCCATTCTTGTTGCTTTGTATGAATACCTTTATCTTTCGAAGGAAGTGTAGTTTAGAGAACGCAATTATGTATCCCTTTACACCAAGCAAGAAGGAACCTAATTATCAATCTACAGAAGTAAACCAAAATTTAATGATTGTTTATCTGTAGGTGCGGCAGAGCCCCGAAAGTTCTTTGTACAGGGACTAGGGAGAGAATGAGAGATTGGGAAGGCACCTCAACCTCAGTCAGAGTCAGCCACTAAGGCCATGATATGCACCAAGACGACTGAGCCAACAAGCTCCATGTGCATTTCATGGAAGAAGATCGACCGGACATCGGCTAGCTCGAAGACATATTACTTATTAGAGCAGCTTGTATGTGTGGACAGGTGCACAACGCGTTAAACATTGACAGTTCAAGTCCAGACAAACTTCAGTTGGATTGGCAAATTTTGACCATCCAACTGAAGCAAACATCAGGCATGGCACTGATGGGGACTTACAGCAAGCTAACAAATGTTATTTTTTCTTCTTTTCTATGGGTTTTCTGCTTCAAAATAATACCCCTCAACAGCTCAAATTTGTTTAAAAGTAGGAGATATTGATCAAAGGAGGAGAGAATTTGGGGTGCTTTAGGTGGACAAAATCGCATCTTCAGATTGCTGTTGGGCATTCTCTTGTAAGTCACAAGTCGTTTGCGGTCGTTTGTAATCGGTTGCGACCTGGGCTGTCGTTTCTTCTGAAGATGTAGTTGGTCAGAGGGTGCCATGCTTTCCAAATAAACGTTTTGTTCTCACCGAGGTGACAGTTTACTGAAGATTGAAGAACAGAATCTGGACTACTTGACTTCTTGTTTGTTTTGCATTACAAACAGAATCTGAAACATAGAAGCTGCTACTGGTGGGCGCTAGACCTTGGCCTTTCATGGCTTTCCTCCTATTTCCTTTCGATCGCTTAGTGCTACTTTGGCCAGTTTGTTGGCCTAGCCTTTTTTTTTTCCTTAGCTTCATGGATCTTCTGTTTTCTTCTCGAGCCAGCTAAGACTGACTGGACTGTAATAACATGCACTCTATAATTTTCTTTATTCCTCTATCTTAATGCATAGGCAGTGCACCTGCCAATTTTCCGTAAAAAAAAAAGAATCTGGACTACAAATGCATGGACGTGTGATTTTGGTACGTATTACATGAGGACCCCGCAGAGACGCTGCAGTACATATCAACCAGAAAATATGACTGAAGTCAATACAAATTAAAGGACAAATGTTCACATGGCCAATGTCCAAAATGGAGAAAAATGGAACACACGCTACTCAGATCAGGTTGTGAACATTATTTTAAATTTTGTCGGACTGTGGTATTTTTTTCTTAATGGACACATTATTTTAAGGGAAAATTGGATTCTCGACATCAAAAGATCCCTTTTTAGAAATTTACCATCAAAAAATTTTAATTCACTTGAATACCAACAAAAGTTCCTCCGTTTAGAAATCTCCCACTCCGGCACGTTTTCCATCCATCCAGTGTTATCTTCTTCCTTCTTACCATCTCTGCTCCCACGGCGCTAGCTCCGCTTCGTCGTGCTTGTCGGCGTGGCCATGTACCCTGCAGTGCTCCGGTGTTTCATGGCGCCCGCACATGAGCGCTCGCCGCCAGGCACCGCATCGACGTCGTCGTACGGGTGCTCCTTTCTGATGCCATGACTTGTAGCAAGGCTTGACGTCTTGCTACAAGATTGATCAGATAAACTCAAATGTGCAGAGATGGACTAGTCCAATGCGGGGCCTGGTGGCGGAGGTGGTGTGTGTGCGGAGAGGGGCCAGAACCAAGGCGGCAGCGTGAGGAGGGACTGACTCCAGTGTCTCGCCGGCATTCTCCCGAAGCAAGAGACGACGGAGACGTGAACGGTTGGACTGAAAACGTGACGGAGTGGTAGATTTCTAAACGGAGAAATTTTCGCTGGTATTAAAGTGAACGGAAATCTTTTGATGGTAAATTTCTAAAATTAAGATCTTTTGATGTCATGAACCCAATTTTCTCTTATTTTAATTTTTTACTTCCATTCTTCACATGTATGCTACATCTAAAAGCGTGCTTCTCGCTTATTAGATTGTATGTTTTACCTTTTGCAGTACCAGTTTAGAAGTGTAGTTTTGAGAACAGAACTATTATCGGTTCATTTTTTAATCGAAATGAGAAGAAACCACAGGGAACAGAAATTGATTAAATATAAACTATGGAGGCCGAAAATGCATCACAGCATGTCGTTGGCAGCCTAGCTAGCAAGTAGCAAGCACACTAGTGGAGTTCAAAACATGGAAAGGCCTGTCAAGGCGAAAAAATAGGGGAAAGGCACAAGAACATTCGGCTTTGCTGAGCTAGCAAGGTTCACTCCTAACGCTCGCGTGCCCACGCAGTCAAGCGAAGCACCTCCCAACTCGAGTTCACGATGGCCATATCGAGTTCCTCTGCCTGCTGACTGCTGCCGAGCTTGGCAATGACCAAAATCGTGTTCATTCCAAATCGGTCATCAAACTGTGATAGGGAACACATTTTCATCTGTGTCAGTTACATCATTATCTAAAAAAAATTCTGTGTCAGTTACAGGCTACTTTCCCTAAAAAAAATTTACATGCTACTAATTTAAAAAACAATTTAAAGCGTCGTCTTGTTTTCTCCTTTAACTTAATAAACATCAGTGGGAGCCCCTGCCTCTATTTTCCCGGTCATAATAAAGAAAAAAAGGAAAACCCCAAAGATACCGGCATGTACTCTCTCTCTCTCTCTCTCTACACCGGCATGTAAATTGTTGTTTTAGGGGCCCCGGCATGTAAATGTGCTCGGTGTCACGCACGTAGTAGGCTTACTGGGCCTCCATTCCCGACGAAATAGCTCGACGCCACGCAAGCCTCCTAGCCCAACAGTCCTAGCGGCAGAGAGAACTGGAGCGCCGCCGCTTCCGGCACCGGGCGAGGTTGGACGCAGGTCGCCGGACGCTCTGCCGCGGCGGGAAGCGGTGTTCGTCGGGACTGCAACGGCGAGATTTGAAGCGGTGGCTCGGACGGCGGTTTCTTACGTCGCCGGAGGGTTCTTAGTCTGGGGCTGTACGCGGATGCGCACAAGGTGCTTGACGCAATGTTTGGCCGGCGCAGCAGGATTTCCTGAGAGTGAGAAGGTAAACATAATCTGCATCCTCTTGCTCACTATACTGACTTAGTTTCTATTTGAACTGATTGGACCTGCAACATATAAATGATATGGTGTCGACTGATGAGATACAGAGATAACGAACAATCGAATAATAAAAGTTGATATGCCATAGAAACCTTCCTCAGAAAAAGAGATGCCATAGAAACCAACCAAATCATTCCTGATATTCTCAATTAGCTGCTAGTAATAGATTGAACCACTTGCTGAGGAGTTTAGCTTTCTTATCAAAAACCCGAGTAGGTGTCACACTCTGATCTGAATTTGTTTCAAGCAATCCATACTGAATGTACTTAAGAGCAATGTGTGTGAAAAGCAGTTAATGATGGCAATAAATACATTCAGAGACTGTTTGGTACCATACCCATTGCAACAGTTCTTATTATACTTGACTGCTAAGATTTGGTGCACTGGAGTCCCGTGTGGTCTCGGCATTACTCAATACAGCTGAATGCGGTTAAACACTGCATTTATAAGTATTATTGTATAAAACTCTGGTAACAGGGTCTTCTTCAGTCATTACAATCGAGAATTATGTGGGTTTCACTTTCACATAAAGTAATGCTATCAAATCTTTGATTGTATCAGCAAAAGTGAACGCGTCAGTTTTATTGTACATGTAGTCCCCTGTCCTTGCAAAATCAACAACTGTCCGTGCCATGACATTTGTCTGCTCTGTTGGTTTAAGGAGGTAGTGTCTCATCATATCCTTCCATGAATCTTCAGTCAACTTTTGTATCCCCTCAAATGCATCATGCATTGTTGTCCCATGCTGCAACATATAACGTTGTACTGTAGAGGCATGATGGCCTACTGTTTGCTCACACTGCAACATTTGATAGGACAAAAAAACATTGAAGTGATTCAGTAAATGTATACAAAACAATATCTTCGCTAATAGTTTCTGAATAATTTTCATTTATCAGTTGGTATTTGTTTACGGACCTTTGTTGACGCAATCTCATTGGAGAGCTCTAAAAATGATGTGAAACCCTTTAATAGTTCTGGATAAGTTAAAAGCTAGTCTAGCATTTCTTTTGTTGTGACATTCCCCATCCCAACAAATGAGGAACATGCTAGCTGAAAAGCTCCAACTGTTGTTCTTGAAGTTTCTAGCTGTTTATTGATTGTTAATCTTCATGTTGCGTTTCGCAAAAAAAAAAATCTTGATGTTGTGTGCGGGGTTTGTTGTTTTCTATTAGAAATCTTCTAAATTCTACATACGAACTAGAGATTTTGTACTAAATAAAAAATTCCAACATAGGAACTATTGAAAAATGATCATGGACATCCATTTGGAAATGTTTACTCATTGTAATTAATCTAGCCTATTGTTTTTTCAAAGAAGTAAATAAAACAGTATGGCAACTTGTTCGAGAAAAAAAAGTATGGCAACAATATTATTCTTATTCTCTTTTCTTTTTTAGTTAGATGGTGAAACCTCTATGACAGTATGTATACTACAGAGTCGATGTGTTTGACAACTAATTCAATGAGGTGAAGTACAATACTTGCCACTTCTTTGAGACAAACACCGATAGCTTTTATTTGGTCCTAGATCGTCCTCACAAGACTCAAACCTCTTCAATAAATACAAGTAGAAGTCCTTCATGTAGTCTGGAATTAGTTCTGCTGCAACATCATTGCATCCTATATAGCCTCTGTACACACTTCATGTCATCTCTCCGTCCTCCGAAACCATTACCCTCGGCGTCGTAAAACGCCAACGAGCCTTTCTTTGGACAGGCGACGATACCTGTCATGTCTCCCAATGTTTAGCTGCTTGGCATACTGTTACTTTACCAAAAAGTGCTGGTGGTATGGGTATCAAAGACCTCAAAACTCAAAACAGGTGTCTCCTGCCATGGAAATAATGGAATATGGATGACTTCTGTCGCACGACATTGGTGATCCCGACATCCAGCTCTTTCCTTTGGAAACCAAGTAACGAAGACCTTGATGTCTATTGCCCTCTCACCATGGTGGCGATGACTTCCTTGTGGCAATGTGGCTCGATCGTTGGCTCACCACCTCTACTCTTGCCTCAACTTTTGCATGCTCTGTACACTCACAGTACCAGGCTGAATATTTTTGTGAAGGATGTTTTCAGGAATGGTTTGGAATTGCACTTGTGACCGTGTCTAACCAATGTGGCACAGCACGAGCTGTCCATGCTGTCTACTCTTCTCTCACAGGTAATGCTGACGGACGCTCATGACATGCGAGTGATGGAGCAGGGGCGGAACAACTTCACTACGAGGAGGGCGTACCAACAAATGACCCACGTCGACTACATTGACCCCAACACATCACGCATCTGGACATCCAACTGCCCGATCAAGATCAAGATCTTTGGATGGCTGTTCTGCAAAGACAATTTTAGCATGCGCTCCAATCTGCTGCACAAACGTAGTCACTACAGACGTCTGTCCACGCTGCAACGAAGCCACCGAAGACAACGACCATCACTTCTTCAGGCGTCGTCATAGCGCACCAATATGGTTCACCCTGCACATCCAAATACTCGATAACGCCGCTGATATGGACATCTGGAACCTACAACGTCCCTAACATCCGCGGCAAAAGAACTGGACGTTCACCATCATTATCATGCTCTGGAAGATATGGGACTCCCGGAACAAGAAGACCTTCCAAAATGTCTACATGGAGCCGCGCCAGGTTCTCCTAGCTATTTCTCATGCACTTACTTCTTGGATGTGCCGCTGCCGAATATCTTCTGACCGCAGTGATGTAATAAAACGTAAGTGTAACAGCTTGACTGAGACTCGTTTGTTTTGATTGACTTCGTTTAACTGACCATTGTATGGAGAGCAAAATGTTCTGTAGTCTATTGTACTGCCTCTACGTCAATGGTAAGTGAAGTAGATTGCTCAAATCTGATTCCATGACCTGTGACAGTAGTATTGATTTATTATTGGCATAAGAGTTGAGCTCTGGAAATTCCTGGTGATAAAATATGCCCCATAAGTCTGCCCAGAAAATCAAGGGGAAATTTCTAGTGCAAATGACTAATTAGGTGCAAACGTGCAAACATTCAACTCAAGCCATCGGATCCTAATTGTACGGCCTGTGTCCAGGTGGGTTATCCGCACCGTCACCTTTGCACACCTTTTGCTCTTAACCCTTCATTAACTCATCCTTTTTCTGCGCAGATCTCCGAGCTCTTTTTGCATTCCAAATATGTCGATGTGGAGTTCTGATCCTGCATTGGATCCAGCAAGCGAATCATCGAGAAATCGACTCTCAAAGTCTTAACACGCCACCCCTATTCCAGTAACCACTAATTTAAGATCTAATTTACAATTGACGGTAGGAATTGGAGTTGTTACGATTTGCATTGCAATGGCTCCTCGGACTTGCAGAGCTGATCTGTGATGCCACGTTTTGTTTCTGATTTGTGATAACAATCTCACATCTAATCGCACGAACACGGATCAGATTTTTTTGGCCATCTGCATGCGGCGGACAATCAGTGATGCCATGATCCTCTAGCTTGGCTAAAGAACAACGATGGAGCAGCAAGAGGAGAGGATTGGAGGTGGCAGACAGCTGGAGGGTGAATGGGTGATAGTTTGGCGAGAGCGGCGGCCGATCAAATGGCTCTCTAAAAATCTTTTCTTTCTCGCAAGGGGGTTACGGCAAAAACTGACAGTAGTTTGGTGGGATTAACCCGCCTCGAGGTAGACCGCACGATTTGCAATTGATGGTTGAAATCAGGTGTTTGCACGGTTGCACCAAATAGCTATTTGCACTGAAAATTTTCCCGAAAATCTGTGATGCTCCCACCCAATGATGCTGCAGCCGCTGCTGCTATTCCCTCGAAGTACTCTTTTAGCTTTGTATTATCACGCCCCCAGAAAGAGCATTTCCTTTGCATGTAGGAAACTTTCCAATGTTTTAATACTTGTACCAGAGAAGTCTGACCCAAGACAGATCCTTTCTACTGTAAAACACTTATGCAGACTTTTCATAAGTAGTGCATGTTGTGCACTCTGAGATTTATGACTCCAAAACCTCCTTCCTTGGGCACTTTAACAATTTTCCATGCTGCCAATGGAGACTTTTTTTGTTTTTGTTTTTGGCATTGATACACGATCCTCTCCAAAGATAGTGCCTCCTATAGTTTCCAATGAACGTTAGCAGACTTAATTACTACATTTCAAGATGCCTATCAATTATTTGGACTAGTCGGATGAAATAATTAAATTCTGGTTTGGGAGAGAGTGGCAATCGTAGATAAAGGCAAACAACCCACATGCATCCTGCTAGGGACTGAATTCTCTCTTCCTCCATATCAATTGGCACCATGATAACTTCCTCTACTCTGAACCATGTAGAATCTGCAAATGAGTTCAACAAAGCCCTAAGAAAAAAATAGTTGTTACGGAAAGGCCTCCATGATGAGTAACGTGTCATCAGCTTGTTAGACTATTGGAAAGTCGGCACCTGCTCCCTCTGGAATTGGTAGATGGCTAATGTCAAAAGTGGAGCATGCTATTCAGATTGTAAAGTCTGCACCTTCTCCCTGTGGTATTGGCATGATCAGGGTCAAAAATGGAGCATGCTATTCAGATTGGAAAGTCAGCACCTGCTCCCTGTAGTAGTTTTCCTCACCTTGCTTGATGTATTCTTTTATTTCTATTTTCCTCGTGTACTCTAAATCTAAAAAGTAAAAAAAATCCATTTTGCTCCATCGAACAATTAAGTTTGGGTTCACTTACTCCCCCAAACTATTCCATTTGGCGCAATATACATTCTACTGAAGTTTTTCTTTTTCATTTCTCGGCGTACTATTGGAATGCTCAAATTTTGCACAGTGATAATTCTCACAATATCCTATGTTAACATATTTTTTGATTTTTTTTCTAACATCAATTTGAATGCATATATCGTTAATTTTTATTAAACTATGTAAACAATGTTAAATTTCATAATTATTTCAACATAGGTTGTCATGTGAATTGTCGTCATGCAAAATTTGAGCTTCAGATTTCACTTGTATATGTAAAATAAAGCAAGCCAAACCTCTGATCAACTAGACACGCCCAACATTCTCGGCATCGAGAGAAAGACAAACTTCAATATGGTCTATATATAGCACTAAGTGGAATTGTTGGAGAGTGAAATGAGGCATCATTTTGTTCAAAAGGTGAAACAGACAAAATGAATTGTTCTAGAGAGTGAAATAGACTTTCCATCTGACAAAGTCCTCACATTTGAATTGTAGTAGACTTTTTTCTCTTTTAAGCACGAATCTAAAGTTGGTTCGTGCAGTACCAATCAAACGTGTAATTTGGAGCAATTATCACTTTTTTATTATGGAAAATGAGAAAGAAGGAACCATAACCAAACGGCAGCACATGTCGTTTGCAGGCAGGTGTGTTCAGGGCATTCACGATTAATCGACTTATCGGTCAGCCACACTCGATCAGGGCACTCAGGCGTTCAGGGTGACCGGAATCTTGATCGTCCGCCTAATCCATGATTGACGGTGATTAATCGTCCAATCTGATCGCGGACGGCCAAACTGATAAAAGTAGGGCTTTGTTTGTTCTTTTTTATTTTGTTGCTATTGCTTAGCTATGATCTGCAGCCAGATTTCTTGGTGGTTGTCTCTGCTGGATTGCATTGGTACGTATTATAGGCAGTGGATAGCAGCAACGTCACCTTGTCCAGCAACTGAGTCTCAACATGTGCGTCCAATGATAATGCTTCGTACACAGATAATGGCAGATGTACGACAATAATGCTACTTGTAATAGGAGTCAAACTGATGACCACTCTGGTACAAGCATGGTAACATCAACAATCAAAATTAAAGTAAGCTCACGTTCGCGTCTATATTGGGGTACCATATATATGCACCAATTTATCTGAAACTCTAACCTAATGGGGAATGAAAGACTAGCAATGTAATTATACTTCGACAGCACATTTTTACTTTTTGAAAATGAAAATAGTTTACATATGGTAAAGCTCCACATGTGAACTAACATTTTCTTAGTACCACTCCTTCCTTCCCGCGCGCGGAGCCAACATGTCAGTTAGTGGTGTTCCTAGTTATGCTTTTGTTGTATTGTTCTCTTGATAATACTAGTGATCCGTTTATTCCTTTTGATAATATACTGTATAATGTCGTCATAAACAGAGCATCGGAGGAAGTAACTGTATCCACTTGTATCGTTTTCTTCACATACTTTCATAAGCACGTGCCCGAGTTCCAATCTTTAGTCAATCTCAGTCATGTGCGGTAGACTTGGAGTAAAAAGCCGCACAAAAACAATCAGCTTTCACCACCTTGTCAAAGGTCCTTGCACGTGCTTTCAAATTCAGTCATGGGTTGACATTTATTTCTTCTCAATTTTCTCAAGTCAGGTCTTTGCCTGCGGTCCTCCTACAATCATTTGGAGGAGGATGTTTATAGATTCTTTTCTTTTTCTCAAACTGATCTTAATTTATAGACTTTGAACTACTCATGATATTTTGAAAAACTGACAGCTAAGTGTACCCAGCTGAGGTTCTAAGAAAGGTCCAATTTACCAGTCTAGACATATTAAAAATTTGGTATATATATGGTGTCTATGTCCCTATTCTTCTGAGACTCATCAAGATACCTTGAAGCAAGCTTTATGACTACATGGTAGGTGTGATGGGCTTTCAACTAAAGGGTGGAGGATTTGTTTTCTTTTTTATTAAGCCGATTTGTCTCAGTTTTCGTTGGCGTTTGGTGTATTTAGGCTACATGTACTTACGCGGTGCAAAGGCCGGAATTTCACTACGAATAAAGCCTCTTATTAAAAAAAATAAAGTTTACAACCAGTTTCTAAACTTGTCCGTTTGTGTCACTTATTAGGTCCCCAAAAAAAGTAAAGTGCACACCTAACATAACCCTTATTACAGATTGCAGTTTATCATAGGCTCAGAGTCAAGACACACAAGTTGTGACGGAGCAAAACAGGCAGCATATTTTCGGGAACATCATTCCCTAAATGGTGCCGCCACAGCTGAATCTAGAGCTATATATGTTGGCCGGATTCAAGAATCGCATCATGATCTTATTTTTTGCAATCCAACTTCAAAAAGTTACAAGAACTATTATAAATGACCGGAAACACATCACATCAGCTTGCTAGAAGACATGCTCCTTCAAATTATTCACAAGGGACAGCATGTGAACCCATTTCCTATATATATGCATTCAAATGCACAGGTGGCGAGCCTTGAGAAGTTAGGCTTCCATTCTGACACCTCTCAGTTTTATTTGGAGCTTTGGCTATATTCGTATAGTCGCTTGCAATGAGGAGTTCCATGGCAATTGCCTCTCTTTTCTTCCTCCTCTTCCTGGCCGCAAAGGCTCGTGGTAGTTCTTCCAGATTATCAATTATATAAAGTTGTTTTTCCGTTTAAGAAATGAAGTCGTTTAAACTGTTGAGTTCAATGATGTCTCAATTGTTTGCTTTAACACGTGGTGTCATTCTATTCTCCTGTTTTCAGGATTCAGGAGGCTGCCAATCCACCGGCATGCAGCATTGGACAAGGTCAGTAGCACTCCATGAGCCAGCTAGCATTATAGTTATGCAGTTTTTCTTCACCATTCCCATGTGGTTTTGTGATTTGTGCTAGGAGGACGTTCCTGATTCCAAGTGGCAACAGAAGTCCGCTAGCCGTCCGAAGGACACACCCCGTGCATTCGACGGCCGAGGTGGCTTAGGAAATGCGATGCCGGAGCATCGGACGAACACTGCTCGTGGTCCTGCGGAGGAAAGCATAGTCGGAGAGGTGGAAATTACGAGTGCCCGTGCAATGGCGGCAAGGATCTATGAGGATTACGTTGGGCCCAGTGGTCATTCACCGAACCACCACCGCACAAACCCATGCGGTCCATGCTCGTAGAATGTGAGCATTGAGTAGTTTGTACGCCTAGCTCAGTTTCCTCTGAACATCATGCTGTTTTCAGTTAGTGATGATCACCTGACGTCAAGCTTTAATATCAATCTAGAATTTTCAAAAGTCCCTGAGATTTTTATCGTTAATTGCAGTCACCTTGCTCAATTCGATGGACGAATTCTAGTGATTTAGAAGTGTTTCTTAACGGATGCAGAGGCTACTTTAGTTTTGCTTTTTGATTTCTCCACACGCTAAGTGCGCAACGGCAAAGCACCATTTATCAGGTAACGAGGAGTCGAAGTGGCTAGACACTGCGCCTTTTATGAAGGAGCCACCACGTACCAAAAAGAAAAGAAAAGAAAAGAAAAGAAAAAAGTATGCGCCCGGACCAGCTTTTGACCACTAAGATAGACTTGTACACTACATGAACAAAACATAGCACGCCTGCTGACCTGCACATTAAGTTCGAAAGGCTCTTCCACCGCTACTCTAGCTCGAAGACATCAGACATTAACATTAGGGGAGCATCTAGTTAAGTCTAGTTATGTTGTGCTAATTTGGCAAAACTTTGACCGTCCAACTGAAGTAGCTAGTATCAGACATTTCTCTCTTATCGGTACATCTATCAATCTAACAAACAGATATAAATTTTCTTCTTTTTCAGTGGATTTTACTTGGCTCAAAACAAGGCCACGCATCAGTTCACAAACAATGGACGAACAATAGTGGTTCCGTCGTTAGAAGTTGTTTTTAGACGCTTGTAGCTGGCTATGACCTGTGCTGTTGTCGCTTCTTCTGTTACAGAAGCCTTTTGAAATACATATATGTTTTTTTTTGCTTTAGAGATGCACAATTTACATGAAGAACCGGAGCTGGACAACAAATATACTTGCAACAACTTACATGCTATTCAGATTGTGTAGTTGCAACACCAATCGTGGCAATAGGAATTTCTAGTAGTGGATCAAAGATGTCCCCATCTATAATTTGGTGAACTTGGATCAAGTGGATATGGCACTTTATTCAATATAACTGAAAGTGTGGTTACAAAATGTAATTGGGGTATTAGACTACTGTTGGCTCCATATAGAGTAATGCTATCATATCTTTGATTGTATGGGAAAAAGTGAACGCGTCTGTTTTCTTGTACATGTAGTCAGCGGTCCTGGCAAAATCAATGACCGTTTGTGCCACGACCTTCGGCTGCTCTGTTGGTGTAATGTTGAGTTTCATCAAATCCTTCCATGAATCTTCAGTTAACTCTTTTATCTTTTCACATGCATCGTGCATTGTTGTCTCATGCTGCAACATATAACATTGGACAGTTGAAGCATAGTGGCCTCCTTCTTGCTCACGCTGCAACACGAACAAACACTAGTTAGGTATTTCTTAACTCTTGAGCTGTTAAATTATATCCATGCATCCTATAACATTCCAGTGAGACAATTTGGTGCGGAAGTAAAATTTCTCTAACCATATTCTAAGGTGCCTAAAAGCACTTAAAGGATCATATGCAGGTGTCCAAGATAGAGAAAGACCTTAGTTGACGAGATATCAATTGCAGAGTCGTGAAAGTGTTGTGTAACTCTTAATAAGTTTCGGATATGTCAAAAGCCAATCAAGGATTTCCTTTGTCACGATTTCACTCATCCCAACAAACGAAGCACATGTCACTTCAAAAGCTCCAACAGTTGCTCTTGAAAGTTCTAGATGTTCATCGATTGTTTTTGGAACGTAATGTTCATCACGCCATTTTATCTCTTGAGAGTACCCACGGACCAACATCTTTAACTGCATTGAATGCACAAATATATAACTCCAGATTATAGTTCATATAATTGTGCACCCAGACTGATCGTTGAACAAATATTTGCTATTAACATCATAAGAAAAAAATATAATACTTACCACTTCTTTGAGATAAAACACCCGATAGCTTCTGTTTGATCCAAATTCATCCTCAAACGAATCAAATGTTTTCAAGAAGAACATGTAGAAATCCTTCATGTACTCTGGAAGTAGTTCACAAACATGTGACTCCAGATTATAGTTCATATAATTGTGCACTCAGACTGTTCGTTGAACAAAGATTTGCAATCAACATCATAAGAAAAAATATAATACGTACCACTTCTTTGAGATAAAACACCCGATAGCTTCTGTTTGGTCCTATTTCATCCTCAAATGAATCAAATGTTTTCAAGAAGAACATGTAGAAATCCTTCATGTACTCTGGAAGTAGTTCTGTGGCACTCTCCGCACACCTGCATTTTACATTCCATTGAATAGTTCATTGACCAAATAGTGTCTTATTCAACATTTCATATCAGAATTCCAATATTTGGTTGCTGGGGGTATATGGTTCAAAGTATGTATTTTATTCGGTACGAGAATTGTTATTATTTTTTACCGAAATAGAACTCTTACAATCTAGTGATTAGATCTTTTGTTGAAAAAAAATAGAGTAGTCCCTAGTCAAGTTAGTGGAGTTTTGATTCTAGGGAGCAAGACAGGCGGTATGTTTAGGGAGAGGAAAAAGCGTGGCAAAATTTTTGACTTTTGGTCAGAGGAATGGGAGATTTAGAGGCTTGTTGAGGGAGATCATGACAAGTAGACAATTTCCCATATATACAATTATTGATTGAGGAATGTTCTTGTACACCTACGTGATCCATTTGGGAACGTGGCCTGAAGTTTCACACATGCAATTAATGGAGAATGCATTTAACTTTAACAATGTTAAATACAGCAGGGAAATCCCCTATTGTGCAAGCATATGGATTATTAGATTGTAAGGGAAACTCTTGTACCTGTACATTGCCTCTGCAAGCAGCAATGCCTCCTCTGTTGTACCATACGTATCAAAGATATCATCTAATATGGTGATATATGCTGTAATCTTTGTGGATATAACTCGTGAAAGGGAATATTTTGGCTCAGAGCATGCTCCTGTCATCCAGAAATGCATTTCCACTATTCTATCTCGGATAAAACTTAAATTACTTTCAACATTAAACTCCTTCCACCACCTGCAATCATATCACGGTAAATGTATTGTCAATGATATCGAGCAAAATATATCGTGTAATTGACAATAAGTGAATAGAAATTTAAATTTGAAGTTTGAGTAATCTTACAGGGTAACATTCTTTAACTCCTCACAGTAAAGAAGTTGAACAAGGTTAAAATTCAATTTTGCAAACTCCAATATGGCCTCATTTCGTGCAGCCTCCTTTTCATAAATTGGGATATAATTTCTAGTTTCCAATATTCTAACCCTTCGAAAGAGAGGTGTTTGAAGGGTAAGCGACACTTCGTCAGCTACTGTCGATTCCAAAGAGTCTAATGCTGCTTCAAGTTTGCCTCTAGTGAATACAATTGCTTCATCAAGTACTTTCTCTCCATGGGTCCTAAGGTATGCTGCATTATATAAACTCAATAGACTTTGTATATCATCAGCAGCAAAATTTCCTTCCTTATCTTTAAAATTGCTAAACACATCTGCAAGTTAGTTGAAGAAAAAATATTAGTTGTATAGATCCAAAAGAATACAAATAACATACAACACACAATTATTATATTTAGTACTTCTTTAAGGTTTTACAAGAATACTAAGTAGTAATTTTGTTCCTTCGTTCTTTCATTGATGACATCCATCAGCTCAAATTTGAGCTAATAGGCGCATCAATTCAAGAGCAGAGGGAGTGTATATACTATTATTATTGTTGTCTTCTGAGCAGTTTTTCGAGGAACAACTAGGCCTTACTAGATGGCACATCATGGCCATTCTTTCGAAGAAGATAAAATCGTAGTGAAACTAAATGCAGATCTTTATCGTCGTAGTCAGAACAGTAAACAAAGTTCAACAGCTCTTCAAGCTCATTCTCATAGTGGGTATCCAGTCCAAGGCGTTGTAGCGTGATTATAAGATCCAATAATTTTTGTATCTCCTTTGTGCCCTCCAACTTCTTCTTGACCTGTTCTTTTAACACTTCAGCCCTTTCCTCCATGTAAGCACGCTACAACAGACAAGCAACATTCATCAGGTTTTTTTTAATTAGAATCTCATTGTACCTTCATTCTGATGATGCAGAAGTTACCTGTGGCGCAGTGGGTGGCTGGTATGTCAGGAAGAAATCACCCCACAGACTTCGGTGGAAAGTCGGAGCCTTACGCGGCTCCTGAGCAGCATTGACAGAGCCAAATGCAGGTGTAGGTGCCATCTTCTGAATCTGCAACCTAGCTGATTTCTTGGTGGCTGTCCCTGCTGGATTGCACCGGTACTTATAGGCAAGGGATAGTTGCATGTGTTCTTGACCAGCAACTGAGTCTCGGCATGTGCTAAAGAAACAGACAAGTCAAATGATAATTCGCCGCATGCAGTTTCTGAAAAAAAATAATAGGGATTGCTGTAGGACAAGTGTGCCGCTTATGGTTTGAGACAAGCATAAGGATGTTCTGCAGCATCCCCAGCACGGGCTGTGGCTCCTCCCTTGGCCGCCCCGGCGTCGCGCTGTGTCACCAGGCCGGAGTCAATCATCGACCATAACATGAGCGTCCAATGATAATGCTTCGTATACAGATAATGACAGATGTAGGACAAGAATGTTAATAGGAGTCAAACTGATGACCAGTACTGTGACGCAAGCATGTTACCATCAACGATTGAAATTAAAGCTCACGTTCGCGTCAGCTATACTGGGGTACCACGCACCATTTACCTATGAGTTTAAGCTAATGGAGAATGAAAGACTAGCAATGCGCTTTTACTTTGACAGCACCTTTCTTTCTTAAAATGGAAATAGTTACATATGGCCCACTTTAGTCTTAGGTAAGCTCCGTTATTGGCTCTCTCTCTCTCTCTCTCTCTATATATATATATATATATATATATATATATATACATGTGTAGCATTTCTTGCTAAAGCATCTGCTAAGAAGGTGTCTCCTCTTGTTATGTGCCCAAAACTCATTTCAGTGTATCTTCTTTTGCTATCAATCTCTCTGATAACTTGCCTGATCCTCCAGTCTTGGATAGGCTCTTGAGGATTGTTAAGAATGGATACCAGGCTCATATTATCCATAAAAAAATCACATTGTTTGATTCCCAGCCTTGTAATTGTCCATGTACCAAGGAAAAGACTTAAAGCTTCAGCATGCAAAGGAGATTCAGCAATGCTTGTCCTTGCTTGGATTTGAAGAGACCAAGAAGATTGATCTCCCTGGTAAGATATGTAGACTCCAAGACCGGTTTCTTTTCCTGCAATAAAAGAAGCATCGGACCTGCAACAAAAGATAGAACTTGGGGAAATTTGCAGATCATCTTGACCTGGCTCAAGGTTATCCAAGATGTGACCACTAGAAATTTGTTCAATTTCATAGGCTTCATATTGAGCCAATTGAGCAGCTGAGGCTTGAAAGATGACTGAAAGAACAGATTCTTCTTTCTTTTGAAATCTATGAGCATTCCTTGCCTTCCAAAGAAACCAAAGTATATAACAGAAAAGATCAATATCTTTGGAATCTTGAAGATAAGAAAAGATATTATGAATTATGTCAGAGCAAGAACCAAAAAGGTTATCTGTTTTGATTGCAAAAGGAGAAGCAAACCAAACAGCTCTTGCAAAAGTACAGTGGAAAAAGATGTGCTCATCATTCTCAGGCTGCAAACAACGGGTACAATTAGCAGAGATGTTGTTCATTCTTCGATGCACGCGTTGTGCGTTAGCTAAATCTTTTGTCAGGAGTCTCCAAATAAACACTTGAACCCTTGGGAGAATTCTTTTATTTTTCCAGTTCAAGTCCAAGATAGATATGGTTTGGCTAGATCTATTCATTTTTCTTACCCGTTTTTCAATCTCATCTTGATGGAGGAGCTTGTAAGCACTTTGAGCCGTCCAAATTCCCTTTTTATTTGGCTTCCATATTAACACATCAGGGCCATTCGCTTCTGTTAAAGGAACTTGCAAAACTTGATTAACAAAATCCGAGTTGAATATGGATAACAGGAGAGGCTCATTCCATCTCTTTGGATTAGTAGTCCACAATTCATTCACTTTAACAGGAAGGTTATTACTTAAAACTTCTTCTTTAATGTTAAGATGAATAGTATCCCAAAAGGGACACCAAGGTTGATTCCAAATAGATATATTACCATCAAAGAGTTGCCATTGAACTGCTTTTTGAAGAATGTTTCTTACCCGTAAGATGGAGTCCCAAGTCCAAGACTTGGATCCGTACCAGCTTGCTTTCCAGAATGAGGTGTTGGGAAAATATTTACCTTCTAAGATTTGTGCCCAAAGCGCTTCAGGATTGCTGATCATTCTCCAAGCCAGGCCAGTGATCAGAGAAATATTTAAAGTTGTGAGATCTCTAAAACCAAGGCCACCTGCACCTTTTGGAACATAAAAATTATCCCAAGCTGTGAGGCAGAGAGGTTTTTTACTGTGATCAGGATTGTTACCCCTCCACCAAAAGTGTCTAATGATGGCAGTAAGTTCTTTCGTAAAAGACTTTGGAAAAAGGACATGAGACATGTAGTAATTGGGTATAGAAGAAAAAACTGATTTTATAAGTGTAGAACGCCCTGCATGAGAAATCATGTCAGTCTTCCAGTCGCTAAGTTTAGATTTAAATTTATTTTTTAAGAAAGCATAGACTTTAGATCTAGGAATATGAGCTGTGAACAAAGGATGCCCAAGGTGAGTGGAGCTGTGATTCATCCCTGCAACCTGAAAAAGGTTTTTGATGTTGGTATTAGCACTAAAAAGGATAGATGATTTGTTCCAGTTTGGAATTTGTCCAGAATCAGCACAAAAGCCTTCTAAAATATCTTTAATGCATTGAGCTTCTTCTAGAGTTGCTTGACCACAAATGATAACATCATCTGCAAACAAAAGAGAATGAATCGAAGGAGTATTAGAGGTTAGGCTGACACCTTTAATTCTGTTACATGAAACCGCATCTCGTAACCTGCAAGATAGTTCATTAATAGCAACAATAAAAAGATAAGGGGAAAGAGGACATCCTTGTCTGATGCCTCTAGAGCTTTTGAAAGAACCAAAAGATTGACCATTAACAACAACAGAGAAAATAGGCCACTCAATACAGGTTGCAATAAGCTCAATAAAATGATCATTGAAACCAATCCTCTGAAGGGCATATTTAATAAAACTCCACTCTAACCTGTCAAAAGCTTTCGCCAAGTCCAATTTAAGCATAAAAGCATTTGTTGCCCATTTGTTTTGCCGAAAAGAATGGACAATTTCATGGGCTATGATAATATTCTCTGAAATTCGACGCCCCTTCACAAAAGCATACTGAGAATTAGTAATGCAATCTATAAGGTAAGGCTGCATTTTTAAGGCTAAGGATTTAGCAATGATTTTATAAACAACGTTGCAAAGGCTGATAGGTCTATAGTCTAGAGGAGAAGTACAGACAGTCTTCTTTGGGATAAGAACAATGTTAGTTTTCTTGAAGCTGTCTGTCAAATGTTTATTAGCATAGAAAGATCTTACTAAGTTATATATGTCGTCTCCTATCCAGCTCCAAGCAGCTCTATAAAAAGTGACATTGAAGCCATCCGGTCCAGGAGCTGCATTTCCTCTCATGCTCTTTATGATTCTTAGAATTTCATTTTTGCTCGGAGGTTCCATAAGGCCTTCATCTTGGATGCTATTTTCACTAGAGTTCCCATGTACGTTTCCGTTTTCCTGCACGCAAGAAGAGAAAAGATCTGCAAAATATTTAATGAAGCAAGCTGCAATTTCCTCATCAGAATAAACTTCCGTTCCGTCCGCGTTAGTTATAGAGCTAATTCTGTTCTTTCTTCTTCTTTTTATAACATTATTATGAAAAAAAGAAGTGTTCCTATCGCCTTGAGTGATCCAAGTTTTCTTGCACCGCTGCCTGTAGTACTCCGTGATCTTATTCTAAATTCTAGCATGCTTCCTGCACAAAAAGTCTTCAACCACATGATTTTGCTCATTAGGAGGAAGAGCTTGAATATTAGCAATACTAGTTTCAACCTGCTTCAGCTGGTCCTTCAGGGAGATTTTATTTCTTTTAGACCAAACTGTGAGATTATAACCAAGCTGCTTGGCTCTTTTATGAAAGGATAAATGAGCATAATTTCCCCATATATTCTTACTTACCTTCTGGAAGTCTTTCTCTAGGAGCCACCAGTTCTCAAATTTGAATTGTTTCTTCCTCCTTAGCTTGCTAGAGAAAGGAATAGCTAAGATAGGAGCATGATCACCATAAATGAGAGGAAGATGGTACACATTTGTGTTAGGAAACATGCTGCACCAAGTTGCATTAGCAAGGCATCTATCCAACCTCTGAAAAGTAGGCTCAGAAGAGAACCTTCGATTAGTCCAAGTATAAGCAGGGCCACTGAAACCAAGATCAATGAGACCACAATTATTGATAATGCTACGAAATCGAGAGATCCGACTATTATTAGGGAAAGTAGTACTAATCTTTTCATAATCATTAAGAAGATCATTAAGATCTCCCATACAAAAAAGAGGCTTATTAATATCTTCATTCGCAAAAGCAGTTACCTCTTTCCAAATATCATTGGTTTTAACATGATATGGATCACCGTACAAACAGATAAGCCGAAAGATAAACTTAGGTTGATTAACACTTATATTGGCGCAGATATAATTAGGACTGGAGATAACTACAGTGATATCAATATCATCAGTCCACAACAACCATAAACCTCCTGAGATACCATTAGCTGGGACAATAAAACAATTTTGCACAGGGAAAGCTTGGATGATCTGATCAGAAGAGTATTTATTGGATTTTACCTCAGATATGAAGATCACCTTCGCTTTAGTGGAATTGATAAGCCTTGAGAGATGACACATCCTTGAACTGTTCAAGGATCCGCCTGTACCTCGACAATTCCACGAGAGAAGATTCATAGAGAAATTGGAAGAAGCTGGGGCAAGAGGTTGCTGGAGATTAGAGGAAGGGGGGAGGTAGCAAGGCATCTCGCCTACGTTCCGTATAGGAAAATGCAGAAAACTTAAGAACCGAAAAAAAAAACAGAAAAGAGCAGAAGAAAGGCTGAGGCTAGACCGAGAGAAGAGAGGAGAAGAAACCAGATGGAGATACGCAGCTAGGAGAGCAACTACACCATACTAATGGCTCTAGCACAAGCAGCAGCTTCAGGCATGGACATCGCCATGAGGAGCAGAGCACTGGAAGAACTCACATTTTCACTCCCTCGAAGCTGAGAGATTTGCCAAAAAAAATTAAACCAGAGAGAAGAGCAGACCACAGATCGTTGAGGGCTCCTGCTCTTGACCAAGAAAAGATTAGATCTGAGCAAGCTGCGGGAGCAAATCGGAAGAAATCAAATGGGAAAAAAGCTACAGGAGAGAGCTACAGTGACCAAGGGAAAGTTCTCGACTGTGTGTTCTCATTTCCAGATCCTCCAGAGACACAGCTTCATACTAGCGAAAGGGCACACTAGTGAGGATCGATGGCATGGCTCGTCACACGGCAACGCCATTGCCTCCGCCACCGCGGCACCGGATCTCGCCAACT
>LAPY01001136.1:95369-108188 GCA_000970635.1 Eragrostis tef
CCTACCAGGGGAATTTCAGCCCTTGTCGCCCACCTGAGGGGCGACTTTGCCATTGTCGCCCCTGCATGGGGCGACTTGCCCCAGTCGCCCATCCTTCGGGCGACTGGTCGATTAGTTTTGCAATTTTTGAAAACGTACGGTTATTAATAAAAATATAATAAAAAATTCGATTAAAAATAAAAAAAAAACTCGACGACGCTAAGTGTGTCCAGCTGAGGATCTGAGATAGGCCCAATTTTGATTTAGGCAGTCCAGACTCCAGACAGATAAACCCAAGTTTCAGGCCTAATACTTGTAGCGGCCCATCTACAGCTCTTGTTTGGTTAGCTCAATGTGTTTGCGACCCGATAGGCCCAACTGTAGTGCTCAATTATCCGTATGTGGTGGCTATGTGCTTCAGTGCTTACTAGTTGGTTTCAACTCCCCCCACCCCTCTAAAAAAAAAGAGTTGGTTACACAGCAGGTTGCTTATGTTATAGTTAAACACGAGCCATTGTGCTTTAAAACTTGGTCGTCGCGCACACCTGCAAGTTGTTCGTATCACTTATATTTCAGAGAAGTTCGGTTCGAAGTTCATCAATCATCCGGAATGATATCCTTTACCTTTGTAAAATGGTGACTTTGTGTGTCTTTGAGTCACTAACATAAGCTGACATGTGGGTTTAGAAATTATAGGATCCATGTGTTAGTGATTTAAATGCATGCAAAGTCACCATTTACAAAGGTAGAGTATCCTAATCTCCCATCATACCACTATTTTCTGTCATTGCTCAATAAGCACTAATTCCGGAAGTCAGTTAGATATGCATACAAATGACTGATACAAAATTTTCAAAAAAGAAAAGGGAGAGACCAGTTTCTTATATTTCTGAACACTTCGTCCAAAAAAAAAAGAGGAAAAAGTAAGAATCTCCTCATTACAGCATGTGTGCGGGAGGGTGAGGTGCCTCAGGTTTCAATAAAGGGAGATTGGAGAGCGGGTACACTCCGACACTTAACTCTCAGTGAACCTCATTGATGATGTGTATATCTTGTGGAACCCAAAAAAAAAATCCACGAGCTTTCAATATTCACGTTCTAATCATTCACCAGTACTCTTTTAAAATGCTCGATTAGTTTATCTCAACTAAACATTACACATATGATGGTTTGCAAAAAAAAATCATCCCATTCGCGTACCTGTGAGTTCATGATTTACTACTGGAAAAGTGAATCTCTCTGTGTACGATGGTTTTACTTGATGGTTATTTTCCAGGGTATAAACAAGGCATCTATCTGATTTTACACAGAGGCACACGAACCATGCAATGGCTCTATCTTTGCTATAACAGTGTCCGCTCGGGTTCCATTGCAACCACAGTATCTATCGCCATTCTGCTCCTGATACCTCCTATTTCAGAGTCCAAACACAATGAGTCTTACATCTCAATTTCGACTCTGGTATTATTATGGGTAGTCTTTGTTTCCACCCGCTTACCAACTGCGCCTTTTATTCTTCTGTTCGGGAGGGGGAAGGAGCCTTAGACTTCAACTAAGATGAGGTTGGTGGATGGGTCCACTCTTGCACTTTCTCTTGATCAAACTTATAAATGAGGGTATCTTGTGGTATAGAAGACCCATGAGCTTCAGCATTCACAATACGACATTCATATTTTCTCCTGAAATCTTAGCGATATATAGCAAGCTGATGTAGGTAAGACGAGCGGATAGGCTATTTAATGCTCCACTGGATAAGCTCAAATTATAGAATCTGTGACGCTGATATCTTATATGACAGAAGAGTTCAGGATCACCAACCAATATGGCCTCTGTAACGCTGATTTGTGACGCTGATTTTCTGTATTGCTTGGGGGCTGCTTGCTGCCACCCTAATTCGATGGAGCCGTTCTGATTGTCGAGCTGGTTGAGCGCATCCACTGACTAGGTGACTAGCTATACGGTCTGAGCGATTCTGCCCGGCAGGGTATTTGAACCATAGGCGCGTTTGGCGTAACCCGTCTAAAATTTAGAGAAGTCTAAATAAAAAGAATCTTGTCATTTAAGAGTATTAATTACAAAACTAACTGCAGAACCCCTGGTCTAATTCGCGAGACGAATCTAATGAAGGTACTTAATACGCGATTAGACGGTGGTTACTGTAGCATTACTGTAGCATCATTGTAACAAAACATAGACTAATTAGGCTTATTAGATTCGTCTCATAAAAATGTACCTATCTGTAAAAAGGTTTTGTCATTAGACTTTATTTAGTCATTACAGCATGTGTGCGGGAGGGTGAGGTGCCTCAGGTTTCAATAAAGGGAGATTGGAGAGCGGGTACACTCCGACACTTAACTCTCAGTGAACCTCATTGATGATGTGTATATCTTGTGGAACCCAAAAAAAAAATCCACGAGCTTTCAATATTCACGTTCTAATCATTCACCAGTACTCTTTTAAAATGCTCGATTAGTTTATCTCAACTAAACATTACACATATGATGGTTTGCAAAAAAAAATCATCCCATTCGCGTACCTGTGAGTTCATGATTTACTACTGGAAAAGTGAATCTCTCTGTGTACGATGGTTTTACTTGATGGTTATTTTCCAGGGTATAAACAAGGCATCTATCTGATTTTACACAGAGGCACACGAACCATGCAATGGCTCTATCTTTGCTATAACAGTGTCCGCTCGGGTTCCATTGCAACCACAGTATCTATCGCCATTCTGCTCCTGATACCTCCTATTTCAGAGTCCAAACACAATGAGTCTTACATCTCAATTTCGACTCTGGTATTATTATGGGTAGTCTTTGTTTCCACCCGCTTACCAACTGCGCCTTTTATTCTTCTGTTCGGGAGGGGGAAGGAGCCTTAGACTTCAACTAAGATGAGGTTGGTGGATGGGTCCACTCTTGCACTTTCTCTTGATCAAACTTATAAATGAGGGTATCTTGTGGTATAGAAGACCCATGAGCTTCAGCATTCACAATACGACATTCATATTTTCTCCTGAAATCTTAGCGATATATAGCAAGCTGATGTAGGTAAGACGAGCGGATAGGCTATTTAATGCTCCACTGGATAAGCTCAAATTATAGAATCTGTGACGCTGATATCTTATATGACAGAAGAGTTCAGGATCACCAACCAATATGGCCTCTGTAACGCTGATTTGTGACGCTGATTTTCTGTATTGCTTGGGGGCTGCTTGCTGCCACCCTAATTCGATGGAGCCGTTCTGATTGTCGAGCTGGTTGAGCGCATCCACTGACTAGGTGACTAGCTATACGGTCTGAGCGATTCTGCCCGGCAGGGTATTTGAACCATAGGCGCGTTTGGCGTAACCCGTCTAAAATTTAGAGAAGTCTAAATAAAAAGAATCTTGTCATTTAAGAGTATTAATTACAAAACTAACTGCAGAACCCCTGGTCTAATTCGCGAGACGAATCTAATGAAGGTACTTAATACGCGATTAGACGGTGGTTACTGTAGCATTACTGTAGCATCATTGTAACAAAACATAGACTAATTAGGCTTATTAGATTCGTCTCATAAAAATGTACCTATCTGTAAAAAGGTTTTGTCATTAGACTTTATTTAGTACTCCTAAATAATAAGATTTTTTTGATTTTAGAGGTCTAAAGTCTAAACACTAAAATGCCGAACGAGCCCCATATACTAAACAGTAGCTAGTTCACGTCATTTCAAGTTGACCGAAACGCCAGCTAATTATACACTCATTATTCTTGTAATAACACTGTATGTATACCTTGATATTTCTGTATATTTGTAGCACCAATCAGATGATTTTGATGCAACTGGTCCCTTGAGATTGTTAAACCTTTATCATAATTTTTTGTTTTAGTTTAATTTACGAAGGAAACAACTCATGTCTTCAAGCATCGTGGCCATGTCAGCTGTCTTCAACCTCGGCTTTTGGGATGGTACTGTAACCGCGTATCCACGGGCACGGCAAACACTTTCTTCAACATGAATTTCATCACTAAATTGCTCTTGTTTCCAACATGAACAGCTCCAACACGCGCCTCGCAGTTGAAGACGACGCCAAGTCGCGATCACATGCTAGCCTGCAGTTCAACGTTACATCTAGATTTTCATACCGTTAACCTTTTTTTTTCAGAAGATGCACAAGCCACAAGGTGCTAAGAGGCCAAAACGAATCGTGTAGCACTGTGCATGCGAAGATAATTCTTAAACCTTTCTTGTTCACTGGTTGATTGCCTGGTGAGGGACAGGTATCTGGCAAAATCGCCAGCTCTCCAGTCGAGCACAACATGAAACAAAGAGTCCTGTAACTATATCCTCTCTGGTTCTTTGGCACCGGGAACAAAGAGTCCTGTTGCCTCCTATTTCTAGCTAACTAAGCAGCTGAGTCCCCAACACAGGGAGTCATACATGCATTCCAAACGCTAACATCTTTATGTGTAACATACGCTTTTGGCTTCTTGCCTATGTGAGCCTTTTATTCCATTGTGTTTCTATATATGTGGTAGATGGAGTCTACGCATAGTGATTTTCTATAATAATAGACTGCTAAATGCATCAAAGATGTAGAGGCCAGGATGTTTTCATTTGCTTGATGAATAGATTTTTCTTTATCTAAAATGTGAGCCTTTTATGTGCCTGTTTGGGAGGGGAGGAGGTTCAGTCTTCACTGAACGAATGTGAGTACACTTCTGCACTTTTTCCCGATCAACCTCATACATTATCAAAAAAAAACCTCATATATATACGGGCACATATATATATGGCAACGTATCGTATAAGAACCAGCTTCGTGTGAGAACTATGAGAACTCCAATCTGGGCCACATGATCTTGATCTAAGGGGCACATGAATTGAGGTGGGAGGGAAGATTTATAAAATCACCGCCCACTTAATCATACTTTTGCAAATTCCCCCTCCCACCTATCCTTATGAGCCTCTCTTGGATCAAGATGATGTGGTCTAGATTGGAGTTTTCATAGTTCTCACATGAACCTGGTTCTCATAGGATACGCTGCCCATACATATTGTGGTAGGAAAGGCCCATGAGATTGAATATATTTTCCTTATTAAATGATCCAACATTGCAGACACATATTGATAAAATCGAATTGAAGTTTTACATGCGTCATTTGTGGAAAACATGTCCTTACATAATCAGACAGTTTGTAGACTACGACTTGTATGACCAACTAGGCACACCAGGTGCTTTAACCTCAGAGACGATGCACTTCACATTGCTCTTCGAAGAATCTGATTACCTTGCCCCTTCCAAGTTGCTAATAACGCACGATGTCATATTGTTCCCGTGATATATATACAAGCTTTCTCGCCTATTGGCGGCCCAATGTCTCGCTCAGAGTCCAAAGTTTTCGCGGAAGGCTCACGTGAAGAGGTGAGGTTGCAAGCTAACGTAGTCACGGTGTGCGACGCCGAAGCTGGAACAATCCACTGATTGGGCTGCGGCGCAGAGCTGCCGACCAAGCCCGAGGATGACCTGTAACAGCTGTTGTCCTCTTCCGTCTGCGTCTCTGTCAAGTCACCGCACCCCTGTGAAAAAATTAGAGTTCTATTGTTCTTCATACTAGCTAGTATTATTAAAAAATATAACTAATAATGTTATAGGTTGTTTTGGAATTGTAGCGAGAAATAGAGAAGAGAGGATTTGTCGGCGAGTCTGATATTTTGAATTTTCGGTCCAGAAATATAGTTCAAAAACTTTATTATGGCTGGTATTATTATTTAAGTGACTAAAATACTAAGTCTGTTTTAGGCCTTAGATTTCTTTTTTTTTTAAAAAAAAGCTGAGAATAGCAAGAATAGGAAAGCCGGAGGCCGATTCATGACATTGGTTTTTAGTGACGCCCTTTACGGGCGATGCTAGACCAATTGACCTTTGTGTCTCTGAGGATCCCTATGCCTGCATACTGCCCGAGTCGTGGTGGTTCCGTGTTTCCGAGGTGACGCAACGCCGACGAGTCAATCTGCCAGACTGCCACGAGTGCCTTTATTTGCTCCCATCCTATGACCATTAAGATATGCAAGGTTTCAGGGCAGACTTGCACTTATCTCCTGATTGTAGCTTCCACTACTCTTGATCTATAGCACTTGCAGGTTCTTTGTTGTGCCACCAACTAGATTTATCCATAACTGCATACGCAATGGTTCTATGACACCTGCAATCTCCACTGTGATATAGTTCTTGATGCCTCCTATTTCTAAGCCGCAACATGATGTGTAATGCATCCATTTCAACTCCAACATTTTCTTTGCGTTACCGTCAGACAGTACCGTTGTGCACCGCTTATTATATACATGTTGTGAGGAGGGTGTTGAACCTTCAAAGGGAAAAATGGTTGGTGAGCCAGTATCTCATGCACCTACCCTCGACCAACCACATATCTGAGGGTACCTTCGATAATCTCATCGGTGTCTTCTCTTGATCTTGGATCTAGCTAGTTAGTAGATGGTAGTGACATGAGTATATGTATCACTCAGTGTTCGACTGGTTCAGGTTAATTCAATAGCAGTGACGATTATATGTTTAATCACAAAAGAGCTCAGAATCACTTTATTGAATACGAAAAACTTCTAATACAAGATCATTAATTTTCTTGTGCAAAAAAAATATGAAATATGCAGTAAACATATAATGTGATCGATGTCGAGCTGGATGCTCCTCGGTCATGAAAGGCCGAAAAAGAAACAGGAGAATCACGGTCACAGAAGCAGGGCTGCAGGGGCATAGCCCTCGTTTGCATACAGCCCTGCTGTTACAGAGTACAACAAGTATTTAGAGAGAAAAAAAAACACTGACATACGAACCTGCTGTCAACAGCTATAGGGCCATGATAAACACGGCAGAATCAAAAGCTCCTCAAGCAAAAGGTTTTTTCTTTTGTGAAATCTACACCTCAACTTTCCTGTATACATGTAGCACACATCATATGACTCTGATGAACCGGAACTGATTCTGGGGGATCCTTAAAATGCTTTCATTTGTTAATCGTATTATTTTACAAAGGATGAACATGCTATTTCTTCATAAGTCTAACAACTTGTTAACTATACGAATCCAGATATTCTATCCATGTCTGCATCGTCAACCTCAGCCTGGTACGTTCCCGCTGCTTTAACCACCCGTAGATCCAGCGCTTTGGGGTTGAAGACGACACCAAGTGACACCAAGATTCTGCATAGATGTGAAGGATCTAGCCACCAACTGTTCCGGGTCCATGTAGCAGTTGCTGCTTCTAAGTTGTGACATCAGAAGGATTCGTCCGCAACCACAACCATTTTGGTTCCCGGGCACCCACAACATCCAGTGGATAATTCCTAATGCCTCTTATTTCTAGTCCCCAAAACAGTGTGTCATGCATCCATTTCATTTGTGACATTCGCTGTTGCCCTAGCATATGGTTGCTACTTGCTAGCCAATGGGGGCCTTTTATGCACGAGATCGGGAGGTGGAAATGGTTCGGGCTCAAAAAGATAAAAAGGTCGGTGCGGTGGATATACTCGTGCACGTGCCGTCAACCAACCCCATAAGTCGTATTCTTGTAGACTTGTGGTACTGAAGGTCCATACGGTTCAATATTCGCATTCGTGTTTTCTCTTGAAATCTTCAAAATCTAGTGGGTAAATGGGTCTGAGATGAGTGGATGGATTATTTGGTGCTCAATTGGTTCAGGTCAATTTCATGGCATTGACGATCCTATTAAGAAAGCTTAGAGTCACTAATTGAATAAGGAAAACATCTAGATCCTTTTTTCGTGCAAACAAAAATATGGGAGATAAATGTGATTTGGTGCAGGATGCTCCTGAACCTAAGACAGGAGAGACTCAGTTTGCAGACAACCCTGCTACTGAGAAGCACAACAACATTACGTATGAGGGCCGTTGCCAACACGACAGAATAAAAAACTTCTGTACAATTCTACATCTCGGATTTCCTGCATACATGTAACATCTATCAGATTACCTTGGTGAACCGGCATTGATCCTCTGGGACCCTTGAATTACTTTATTATTCTTTTGTTTGAGTATTACTATACGTCCAAACCATTTGTACGACCGCACTGTATGACCAGAGATCCAATGGATTAAATGACTATCGTGGTGGTTCACTTTGCTTTAAAACGGTCGTAATATGCGGTCGTACAAATAAGTCGCACGTGAAGCATTTTCCTTTTTTTTATATTTATTTACGAAGGATGGACAGGGTGCTTCTCAATTAAGTCAAACAACTCATCTCCTATACCAAAGCCAAGCATTTTCGCCATGTCCGCCGTCTTCAGCCTTGGCTTGGGATGGTTCTGCTCCTTTAACCATGCGTCAACAGCAAACACCTTCTTCAACACGAACAGCTCCAGGGCCTCTGGGTTGAAGACGACACCAAGTCGCAGGCTCATCTGCAGTTCAGCAGTTACATAGATTTGCATAACACCGTTAAACTTGTGAAGAGATGCACAAGGTGCCAAGAAATTAACCTATGAGGATCATGTAGTACTATCCATGCAAAGACTTGTATATGCTCAATGCAGATAATTCTGAAACCATTTATTTTCTCTGATTGATTACCTGATGAGGGACCAGCATTGCAGCATATCTGGCAAGCTCACCAGCTCTCCAATCAAGCACAACCGGAAACCAGGGGTAGGCAGCATCAAGCCGCACGAACCACAGCCTAATATCGGGTAACTCTGACAACTCCCGCATGTCATGCTCATCCTCTCTCTCATAGTTTATGGTGAATCCAACAGTTCGATCCATCATATTTCTTGCATCAGCTGAATTAATGTATATAAACTTCTGGTCAGAACATGAAATTGGTAAGCGGCAATAATTTTGGTTTGTCGTTGTAGGTATGATTGCGAACCTGCCGTTAAGGAACTCAGGTCACCAAGTGCTTCTTTAACAGGTGACAGATCGAGTGCTCGAATGGTGTCATTGTTTATAATAATTTCGAAGCGCCCTTTTGTTGGGGGCGGAGGAGGCTGGACCTGTGGGGTATCTGCAGCAAAACAAATGAAACTTAGAGATGTAGTGGACCATAGAACTGTGAAGAAAAAATAGTGTCTAGAAGTGGAGAGTGGTGAGACAATAAGATAAAACTATAGGTTCAATTACTAATGAGGATACCCTGAAATGCATAAACAATGCATATACTAGATAGAGTTTTTGAGAATACTCTTACTATTTTCATGTGAAACAGAGGCTTTTTTGCAGACCTTTTGGTATTCCAGTTGACAAATTATTAGGTCAAGAAGGATATTGGATACCGAAAGAGTCAAACTTAGAGACGGAGTACAAGAACTGATATTGTTGCTTTAATAGTTCACAGAATCAGTGAAAAAATTTTGTCAGTCAAGTGGGAGATGGCGAGATGCGACGTATGACGATAAACACATTGACAAACGCAAAATAGCAGTGATGATAGAAATCTCCGGATCAACATATTTTCTACGGTTGTTACTGAATCATGATCAACATAACAATACATAGAAATCTCCACTAACCATCCTATCAGCTCTTCGCTTATCCGCTTGACCCCGGTTAATGTACTAGTTATTTTGGGCAATTGCAGACTTGCAGTCATCATTTACATGACATTCAGAGCACAAATTTAGCGAGATGGTCGATTAACAGGAGAAAGGAATCACCATCTTCTTCCATGGAGAGGGAGAGGTCGTAGTTGCCGGAGGGATTAAACGCCACGCGTGCGGCGAACCCGGCAGCCCTCGCCGTCGCCGCCGGCTGCTCCACGGCCGCCTGGAACCGGACGGGCGGCTTCGTGGCCCGGGAGGCCGGGTGAGCCACCGGTGGACTGCAGCTCCTGCTGCTATGCCACGCCGGGGCAAGCCGGTGCGGCACTACGGGTAGTTGGTGGGCGGAGGCGGCGGCCATGGCGAGCGGGATGGCGGCCGCCGGCGTCGCGGGCCGGAGTTTGCTGCGGCGCTTGTTCTATCCGTTTATCTGTGTGTTTTTTTTCCCTTCTTTTCCTTGTTTATTTATTATTTCTGGATCCATGAAGCTAGATGGCCCGAAATAAATTGTCTAAGCCCAGCTACCGGAACAACCCGTGGCCCAACTTTCAGGAAGCGTTGAGTACGTGTACAGCCCAAGCTTCTATCTGGGAGCCCACCCGATCCACATTCACCATACCGGCCCAATATGATATACAATTTGGCTAATAGCTGATTTCGTCCATATACTTTCGTCCCGAGTACATTTTCGTCCACATTAACCACATGGCCTGCCTAGTCAGCTGATGGACATTCGCATGGCTGTGCACGAAACTCGCCTCAATATCATCACAACGAGTTGGCGAGAGCCTAACAAGGCATGAAGGCTCGTAACAACCTTGTGTGGTTGGTTGTTGGTGACGCAAGCCACACCTAGCCCTTGACGGTTAGTTGTCAAAAACTTTTGTGCCAGTTTTGCGACACGTGAATACTGCAAGTACAGACAAGACACACACAATTTTTGCTTACTAGACGCGCCATGTGGACAACCACGAG
The DNA here is from genome assembly GCA_000970635.1 of Eragrostis tef. Taxonomy (NCBI): domain Eukaryota; kingdom Viridiplantae; phylum Streptophyta; class Magnoliopsida; order Poales; family Poaceae; genus Eragrostis; species Eragrostis tef. Next base: position 105,881 of record LAPY01001136.1, read on the forward strand.
ATAAAATTAGACTCCAAAGTCCGAACCAAAGTTTAGGGATACAATTGGCATGCTTGCACGCTGCTGCACGGGTCTCGATCGAGTGTCCACACGACTATTCTGCCGACAAATTTTGCTTTCTGGGTCGGGAATCTGTCGAACATCTTTAATAATTGTGATTTCACGAAGACGGAAGCAGGATGCTGTCATTCCAGAATCGCGCCTATAATTGATAATTCAGCGCGAGGAACAGTAGCCCGTCCCTTTACAGATCTCAACTTCGAACAAACGGTCTCGCCGGGGAATATTTGATTAGCTGCTAATTACGTAGAGCAGCTCGTTGAGCTAGCGGTTCCAGCTTCCAGCTGGGGGGCAGACAAAATGTGAAATCGAATCAGAATGGAGGACCCGGCACATGGGGCAGAGCGCTGCTCCTGTCGAGGGAGTAGGCGAGAGCACATGCTGCAAGTGATGACAGTCTTACTATTTCTGTCAGATTAACGAATCCAAATATCCAAATTTGGACCGAGCTAATCCGTAGCATGTTTGATAAGCTACTGAGTAGCATACTGTGCTTCCAGCCTGCACTCTGCAGAGCATCTGGGACCAGGTGGGTTAGTTTTTCTCCTTGCAAAAGAAGAAGAAAAAGATGGGTTAGCTAGTTCATTCGGAGGGCGGAGGCTATACGATCTTTGATCCGGATTTAAGGGGAGTTCAAGTCCATACACATCAGCATTGGTCCTACGCGGGGATGGGCGAGTAGTGGGGAAGTCTCCAACTGATGGAAGATGGGCCCTTTGCGTCCATGCTTCCGGATAAGAGCTCTCATCTTTCACGTGCTCAAAACGGCAGAGAAGAAGCAGAGAGAAAGGGTGAGCTAGGAAATTAGATAATTAAGCTGCTGGAGAAGTGTCGTGTGTTGTTTAGGTGAAATGGAAAACTCCAGCCTGCCGAACTGGCAGCTGTCCCAAGTCATCTTCAGGGTATCTTCAGTGGTTCAAACCTCCGTAAGCCAAATTATTTCCATGCGGTTAATTACTGAATGTCAAAAAGAAACAGCTCACATCACATCAATCCTACTCAGAATGGTTCTAGTTTAATACGTTTATCTGATTAACTTGTTTACATCACACAAGATATCTATAGTTAGCTGTGTGCATCCATCTCTGTATCTTAAAGCGGTCAAAATAACTTTATTTTTGAATCGATTATTGACCGTCCAAACCCTACACTGCATTACTAAACCATTATCCCCGGACCCTTCCACGTATGAATCAGAATGATTAATGCACCACCAGCAGTCGGAATACTAGCCTCGCTCTCGCGTTCGAATGCAGCAAGATACACGACACATGATGGTTATCTGGAAAAATGAGATGGATGCCGGCACGCGGCGTGAAATATGCAGGCAAACTAATACGCTTCTATCTACAATTGTGATCGAGTGCCATAGTAGAGAGCCATGCGTGTCCACAAATCATGTTAAGTCAGCAAAACTTTTGGTTTTCCTTCTTCTTTTGGTGAGCTCAGATACATCAATCTGGCTAACTCATCATCATATCATTTTCACTACTTGCCATTTGCAGAGGTGCATTATATCACACCATTCCACTACTTGCCATCTGTATGTTTCTATCTCTTTTTCTTTGACTACTTGCTATTTTGTACTAGTGTTTTTTTTTCTTTTTTCTTTGACTACTTGCTATTTTGTAGTAGTGATTTATCTCATCTTTTTCACTACTTGGGATTTTTAGTGTTTATCTCATATATCTTCAGCTACTTGCAATTGGTATTAGTGGTTTATCTCGAATCTCTTCTACTACTTGTGATTTGTAGTAGTGGTTTATGTTATCTTTTTTATGCTTGACTTGATACATATCACTATTTATCGATTCTAAAGTTTTCAAAACAAAATTCTCTTGTGGATGAGATCATTCTAAATCGACATTGTTCAATAGTTACAGGCTTCAACGACATCTTCTTTTATCATACTTTGCATGTACTATCTATGTAATAAATTTAAAATTAGTGTTGTCCGTTTACTCTTTCAAAATGCAACAATATTGCATGGGCCCTGCATTGGGTTGGGCCCCGTCGGGGGGGGGGGGGGGGGGGAGGGGGGAGCTTAATTGTAGAATCATTTCCTAATTTTAGTATGGAGTCATGTAGCCCAAATATATATATTGTCTCTATGAGGTTATTATTGAACACAAGTCATATTCATTACAGCCGTGACAACAGGCATGCATGAATGCAAACCACGTACTGTATGGTGGTGATGGAAGTCATCATATATGTGGGCACAACCCCTTGCAAAATATATATATAT
>LAPY01001136.1:109812-122269 GCA_000970635.1 Eragrostis tef
ATATATATATGTGGGCACAACACACGATGTTTTCCTGCATTGAATAATTGTAAATTATTCTTAAAATATAAATGATTGAAAATTGTGCTAATAAATCCAAAACTTCGGGAAACTGAAGATGTGGATGCATGGATAAATATTTTTCAGTAGGTTGAAGGAGAAGGAAGTATGCGGTTGAGGTAAATCTCATAATCCTTCCAGTTTTTAATTGATGATGTAATTAAAACTCAGACAGTGATTAATAAAATTAAGTTATAGAGCCCATGGTTGGTTGAATAATATGTGGAAATTTTATATTCTAACATACTCCACTCGGCATGACATCTTTTCGATTCCACGCGTGTACCTCTGAAAAAGATACAGAAGCCATGTTGCATGGATCTTGATAACATTTTTGCATAAAAATCATGCAAGATTTTTTGAAAGCAGAGTCTAGCTGGTGCTAAGTTATGTAATATGCTAAATCATCTACTTTTTTGTTGTGAATGGAAGGGGTTGTATTGAAACTAATTATTAAGCTTGAAAGACAGACTGATACGTAGAGCTTACACCTAGGGTCTTTTAGCTTATTTTTCTCTAACTCTGGTCTTCTCCCCATCCATGACAACGCTCTATTGGACCACTATCATGTGATGCATCATCCATTTAAGTGTCCAACACATGGAAAATGCATATTCTGGTCGGGAAGCATCATCTCTGAGGAAATGATTCATTCTTGTCCCAAAGGATGGTTGCTTGATTTTCTCTAGGAAAGAAGGCCATTACATTGCCAATCCGTTCTGTTATTCCCTTTTTCATGTGTTCCACTCCAGTATATATAGAGTTGACAACTACATATAGGCTGCAGAAGACTTGAGAGTACACTCATAGCTAATCGGACTCTCTCAAGTCACAAGATGTTATTAATTAGTAATTGCAAGTGGCAAAAAACATACTACGAACTGCCAGAGTCCAGACAGCCACTGCAGACAGCAGTCCTATTCATAGTGGCCCCGGTTAAATTCGTTTTTTAGCTGCTCATATATATTGTTCTTTAATCCATCTGAAAGCCGTAAAAATTTCATGGTACTTTATTCGGTTGCCCCTTCGTCCAACCATACTCTTCAATATGATAGTACCATTATCCCTCACCCTCCACGTCTGCAGCGTTTTATCTATCGGAAGTACTCTCTCTCTCTCTCTCTCTCTCTCTCTCTCTCTCTGGTATACATGCACAGATAGTGACAAGCTTATCATTGCGTTGACAACGAAGTTATTCTTGCTACTACACCTTTTCTTCACTCGGCGACGACCCACTTTACACTCCATGCACGGATTATGCACATGCATGTTTCACGCTTACGCGCGCGCTGCCAAATTAAACTCTTTTATTACCAACTCGTAACTACCACTTGCTTACGCTCACCGTGGCATTTGTAGTAGTATATAGCAACATCCCATCGCATCCCATCTCCTTGCACCATTTGACCTAACCAACCAGCAGTTGAATGCCAGCCTCCCACACCAAAGCAAGAAACAAAGTCTCTAGCTGCATACTGGCTGAGGGTACGTGAGATCTAGAGATCGGTAGATCGATCGATCGACGCAACGCAAGGAGACCATGTCTCTGTCGGAGCTGCAGGCGCGGGCGCGGTTCGTGCAGTCGTCGGCGGCGAACGCCGGCGTGCAGTTCGACGAGGACCGGTGGCTCAGCCGTGTGCGGCAGAGCCTGGAGAAGGAGGCCGCGGACGCGCTGGGCGCCGCGGCCAAGGTGTTCGACGTCCCCCGCGTGCTGCGCGCCACCAAGCCCGAGGCCTACCTGCCGCAGCACTTCGCGCTGGGGCCCTCTCTCTCTCTCTCTCTCTCTCTCTCTCTCTCTCTCTCTCTCTCTCTCTCTCTCTCTCTCTCTCTCTCTCTCTCTCTCTCTCTCTCTCTCTCTCTCTCTCTCTCTCTCTCTCTCTCTCTCTCTCTCTCTCTCTCTCTCTCTCTCTCTCTCTCTCTCTCTCTCTCTCTCTCTCTCTCTCTCTCTCTCTCTCTCTCTCTCTCTCTCTCTCTCTCTCTCTCTCTCTCTCTCTCTCTCTCTCTCTCTCTCTCTCTCTCTCTCTCTCTCTCTCTCTCTCTCTCTCTCTCTCTCTCTCTCTCTCTCTCTCTCTCTCTCTCTCTCTCTCTCTCTCTCTCTCTCGAAAAGGTATACATGCACAGATAGTGACAAGCTTATCATTGCGTTGACAACGAAGTTATTCTTGCTACTACACCTTTTCTTCACTCGGCGACGACCCACTTTACACTCCGTGCATGGAATAAGCACATGCATGTTTCACGCTTACGCGCGCGCTGCCAAATTAAACTCTTTTATTACCAACTCGTAACTACCACTTGCTTACGCTCACCGTGGCATTTGTAGTAGTATATAGCAACATCCCATCGCATCCCATCTCCTTGCACCATTTGACCTAACCAACCAGCAGTTGAATGCCAGCCTCCCACACCAAAGCAAGAAACAAAGTCTCTAGCTGCATACTGGCTGAGGGTACGTGAGATCTAGAGATCGGTAGATCGATCGATCGACGCAACGCAAGGAGACCATGTCTCTGTCGGAGCTGCAGGCGCGGGCGCGGTTCGTGCAGTCGTCGGCGGCGAACGCCGGCGTGCAGTTCGACGAGGACCGGTGGCTGAGCCGGGTGCGGCAGACCCTGGAGAAGGAGGCCACCGACGCGCTCGGCGCCGCGGCCAAGGTGTTCGACGTCCCGCGCGTCCTGCGCGCCACCAAGCCCGAGGCGTACCTGCCGCAGCACTTCGCGCTGGGGCCCTACCACTGCCACCGCGCCGAGCTCCGTGACATGGAGCGCTACAAGCTCGCCGCAGCCAAGCGCGTCGCCAAGCTCTTCGCCGGCGAGCAGAAGATCGACCACCTCGTGCAGCGGCTCATGGAGGCGCAGGACAGGATACGGGCGCCCTACCACAGGTATGCTTGTTCATCGATCACGTCCAGTCCATCCAGATGATGGAGATTATTAGTGGCATGTGCTAATTAAGATCCCATCCTTGTCCATGACCAAAGTGGGGCTCCAGAAAGTTAATGATGAAGAAGAGGGTAGTTGATGACATTGACCTAGCTAGCTAGGCAGCCAACCTTCTCTCTCAGTGCAGATTAACGAGGCAGCAGATTATAGTTACAGTTTAAGAGCGTGCTTTATTCCACATAGCATCACCGCACAAGCACGCCACACTTACGACCAATAATTTTTGTTTTTTGGCGACGACTCCGTCCAATAATTAATATCACGTGCCTAAAAACATATGCATCATCGTGGGACACAAGTGGACCCAGAGGGAAATATGTTAGCTTAAACATGTGAACGAGGCGAAAGTCAATTTGTTGGGCTCATTGTAGTGGGAATTACATGCTTGCCCAGGTTTGAGTCTCCGACTCACCACCATCGCTCATATTTACGGCTATATTTTCTTTTGATGTTAAGTGCGACGTAATCGTAAGGCACTCTGTTAATTTAAAGATCTAGCAACTTAGTCTCTTGCCGGCATCTATAAGTACAGAGTGTGAGTGCATGCACTCATCAGCCCAAGAGCTCAATAAAAAGAAGTGGTTAATCAAAGTGATATGTATTTTGTTTCACAATAAAAAATGAAGTGGTTAGTTGAATATTGCTTCCTAGGGTCGGTTATGACGACCTTAAGTCGCAATCAAACCGTGGAAAATTGTTTTCTCATTGATCTGCTATTTAAAGTCTTTTTTCTTATGAGAAGAAGCAATATTATAAAATCTACCTTTTGACAGGATTGTCTAGCTAATTTAAAATCTCACAACACGTCACATAAGGCTTTGAGATTTAAATCTGGAAGTTGGGCTGTGCCCAACTCGAAAAATGTCTAATCATGGGCAGAACACGGTTCGCGGGCTGTATTAGGCCTGAGGTCAAGCCGAACGGATCGGACTCAATATTGTTCTTGTGCCGTTCAACATTTGTCTCATTGGTGTCAAATTCGAGGAAGGCCCATTTTTCTCCCAAAAAAAGATAGCACAAGAAAGGCCCGTATAGTACAATCAACTTACCCTTTTAACACTCCCAAGCGTAGTACACTGCACATGGTTCTCTCGTTTGTGTCATCATCAGACAATTAAGCTGTCCTGTGTTATCTTTCTCTAAGGAAAACGCTAAATGATCTTTTTACGTACACAGGTTCCTGGAGCTGAGCGACCAGACGCTGGCATGGATGATGGCCATCGACACGTGCTTCCTGCTGGACTTCCTCGAGAGCTACCACCGCGACGAGGCGACGGACATGGTGTCGTCGGCGACGACCTGGATCAACGCCACCGTCCGCGACGCCATGATGCTGGAGAACCAGCTCCCGCTCTTCCTCTTCGCGCAGGCGCTCGCGCTGCGCCACGCCTCCGAGCAGGCCGCTGCGGAGGCCCTGCACGGCGTGCTCGACCGCTTCATCAAGGAGGTGTCTCCGATCAAGACCGCCGCCGAGCTGGTCGTCGCCGACGTCGCCAGGCACGCGCACATGCTCGAGCTCCTCTACCACTTCCTCGTCCCCGCCGCCGCCGTCTTCGACCACCCTCGACATGCTCGACCCGGCGCAGCAGCTGCCCGACTACGACAAGGTGAAGCAGGCGTGCGTGAGCGTGTCCAGCCTCGACGTGGCGCCCGTGCGGTTCATCCGCCAGAACCTCATCGCCCGGCCGATGAGCATGGCGTCGAGCCTGCCCGGGCAGATCATGCGCAAGGTGCCCGTGCTGTCGGCGCTGGCGCCGCTGGTGACCAAGCTGATGGCGTCCACGGACGTGGAGGCGCGGCTCAAGGGCGTGAACCTGGGCAGCATCATCAACTCGCCGCTGGCGCAGGAGATCATGATCCCGTCGGTGGCGCAGCTCGCCGGGTGGGGTGTCCGGTTCGCGCCGGCGCCGGAGGGGATCGCCGGGATCTCGTTCGACGCCGCGACGGCGACGCTGAGCCTCCCCATCATCACGCTGGACGCCAACACGGAGGTGGTGCTCCGCAACCTCGTCGCCTACGAGGCCGTCGCCGTGCGCGGGCCCATGGTGCTGGCGCGGTACACGGAGCTGATGAACGGCATCATCGACACGCCCAAGGACATCAAGATCCTGCGGCAGAGCGGCGTGGTGGTGAACCAGCTCAAGAGCGATAAGGAGGCCGCCGACATGTGGAACGCCATGTGCCGCGCCACGCGCCTCAGCAAGGTGCCCCGCCTCGACGCAGTGATTCGGGAGGTGAACGCGCACCGCAGCCGGAGGGCGGCCGCGCGGGCTCAGAGGCTGCTCAAGAAGTACGTGTTCAGGTCGTGGAGGATCCTCACGCTGCTCGCCGCCGTTGTTCTGCTGCTCATGACGGCTTTGCAGACGTTCTGCTCCGTATACCCGTGCCAAAGCTGGTTCGGATCCGTGTTGCAGCTGCCCTGAAGAAGGCGCGGTCCCAGGAGCAGGACGTCAAGACCCAGCACCAGAAGGAGCTCGTGGAGTCGAGGCGCCTCATGCGCGGCATGTACCGGCAACTCGACCACCTCGCCGCCGCGATGCACGAGCTGCTACCCAACGACGATGACAAGGACGACGACGCTGTAGGAGGGACTTCCTCCTCCAGCTCATTGAGACAGTGACTAACTACTCGGTTTGCACATGGATATTCTCCTTTTGGGTAAGCGACCAATCCCTGATAGAAAGTAATCTGTATCATTACCAGTTCTGATTACTACTATATGTCTGCTGCATTAACTTGCACTAAAAAAAAAAGGTTTTAGTCACCAAGTTTTAGTGACCAAGGAAAGTTTTCCTTTGTTGGTCACTGTAAGTTAATTAATAGTGACTAAGTTCGAGATTTTTGGTGAATATACGATTTTAGTGACCAACAATATATATAGTGACCAAGGTTGTGTTGGTTGCAATATAGTTTTAGTGACCAACATATGCAATTATTGATCACTAGATACATTTAGTGACAAGATTTTAGTCACCAAAATGTGAACAAGTTTTTTAATGACAAACAAACTATTGTGACCAACAATACACATATAGTGACCAAGTACCTTGGTGACTAATAGTCTTTTTTCTTGTGGTGTTGTTGCTTTCCTTTTGCGATACATTCTGTCTGCTCGTCACCTTGCAACATCTGTAATGCTGGCGTGTTGTCCCTTCTAAAAAAAGACATGTTTAATTATATTATTAAACTGGAATATGATATTTTGAATTAGAGAATTTCCACTAAAAACAACAAAAACTTTGAAAGCTGTAATTCAGAATAATCTTTTGCTTCAGGTGGCGTTGCTTCAAATCTGTATTATATGGACTGTTTTTTGTGGACGGTTAGATCTGAATGAAGGGACTAGAATTCAGGTGCTGGGTTCCTTTCCAGCACCTGAATTTTGCATGAGGCAAATTCGGGTGTTCTGATCAAGTTTAGCACCCGGGTGCTGGACAGGGGCAGAAACACCCGGGTGGCAAGTAGACAGCCTCAGTCCTTAGTTTACACCTATCGTTGTTCTGCTGCTCATGACGGCTTTGCAGACGTTCTGCTCCGTATACCCGTGCCAAAGCTGGTTTGGATCCGTGTTCAAGCTGCCGCAGCCAGGAGGCTCCTAGTCAATGAACTGATGATTTCGATGGTAAAATTAATCTGCAGCTCAACTCGCCGTCTACAGTCTTATATGTTTAGCGGTTTGACCTCTAATGTGTGGTAAAAGTCAATTGATGATTGGCATGTCGTTTATGTCAAGGATGCCAGTTTGAGAGACAAGATTTTAGTTGCGGGTGCAAGTATTTATTCATCTTTGTATTAATAGAGCCACAGTTAATGTGGTTCCTTCTCTCTTCTCGCCACATTTCATTCTGTATCTACATTGACTCCATTCCATGCATTTTGCCCAAGTTTGTCATGGCTCTGCCTTTGCTACGACGCGATGCTAATCAACAAATATGCCTTGAGCGGCTCCGCTCGCTTCACCTAGGCCCGCTTCAAGATTCGTGCCATGTTCTCAGCTTGCGCTGAATGCTTTGGTGCAGCCACTACTCCTCTGGTTCCATAGCGCATGCAAGTACAGTTATGTGCAAAGTTGTAGACTCGCGCGTATCAGTGCCCACTCTATTTCCACGGCACCCAGAACATGCACCAGTATGTAGTTCCTGATACCTCATATTTCTAACTATCAAAACAATGAACCATCCAATCCAACTCCGATATCATGTAAATGGTTTGGCTTCCAACTGTTAGCTAGTCTGCATATGCCTTTTTATGCATGTGTTCGGGAGGGAGAGGAGGCTTAGGCCTCAACAAAAGGAGGTTGGTGGGTGCGTACATCTCCGCATGTACTCACGATCCAATCTATTAATAAGCATATCTTGTTGCCCAAAAGGTATATGAGCTTCAATTTTCACATTCATGTTCTCTCTTAAAATCTTGGATATATATTTAGTATTTGATGTGGTGAGATGTGGGGATGGATTATTCAGTGCTAGATTGGTTAAGCTCTATTAACATGGTAAAAGTCGTTTACGAGCATTAGGATCATATTTTCTACTTTAGTAATCGAGTCCAGAATCTTCTTATGGGCTTCGAGGAAACATTGGCTACGAGAGGAAAGATGTATATTAGTGTTTGCGATTCGTGTAAGAGTGATCAATATGTGTGATTCATGTGAGTAGAAATTCGTGTATTTAGAAATGCTTCAACATTTCTACATTATGCTTCTACATGTCCGCCTCCCTGAGGAGGAGCAAAAAAAGGTTTTAATTATTCAAACATATTTTTCTGCTAAACACTATAAGTTCATGTTTTAATCAGTTTGAGCAACCATACATGTTATTAGAATGAATTATATACAATGAGATCTAAAAATATTTTGAAAGTTTTACTATTTTAATGTTCAACTTTTAATGTTTTATAATTAATACTCCTGTCCTTAAATATAGGAAGATTTGGTAGGATGAGGCGTTAGGCGGGCAGTAAACCACCGCCTAGCGCCTAAGCGAGTGTAGGCGCGCCTAGACGTTTTTCTAGGCGTTCCAAATTTACTAATTTCATACTAAAAATCAGGCTAAAATTGAAAAAATAAAGAATAAATCATGATATGGGCTGCCATGTAATGACCCATTCAACCTTTTTCCTAACCCATCAGCCCTCCTATGAAGTTTCTCCCGACCTTATCCTCTTGTGCGACTTTTTTTTCTTGACCACATCCTCTCCTGACCATGCCAAGAGCGGCGGCGGTGACAGAAAAGAGGTGGCAATAGCCAATAGAGAAAATACAGCGATGCCTGACAGTTAGATCTTCATCTCATGACTATTTTTCTACTTTTTCGACAGTTTTGTGCTCCCGGATTTTACTGTTGACTGCCTAGGCGTCGCTGACCGCCTAGGGAGCGCCTCACCCCCTAGGCGAGGCGGAAGGCCACTGCCTAGTGCCTAGGCGTGCCTAGACGAGTCCTAGGCAACGCCTTTCTAAACAAGGGGCAGGACATCTAAATTGTCTTCAATTTTTCAGCTCATTAGTTGTTTTGCTATAAAAGTAACTAATACAAATGCACGTGCGCCACGCACGTGTCTAAAGAATAGCACCACTCTGATAGAATTATTAATTTTGGGTAATAACTTCACATGAAAAAAACATGTAGAAACAATAGGAAGAGTATAAATATCGAGCATAACTCATGTCATACGTGCATTGATCACGAGAGCATTAATCAAAGATAGATCTAAAGCCGACAAAAAAAAAACATACACGTTCCCTTCAACGAGGTCATGATTGAGCATCCCATAATGCTCTCCAAATACCGTTTGCCTCCATCTTGTTAACCTGGAAACAAAATTCCAGTTCTCTCTCGAAATACCATTGCCTCCATCTTGTTACCCTGGAAACGAAATAACAATTATGCTTTGGCGTGGAGCATGCACAATAGGGTATCAATAAGCCAAAAAAAAAGTTGAACAGGTCACAACGGATGCATAAGATTTATCACTCCATTGATTGTTCAAACTTCATAAAAAAACGATGTCCACCGCGCATACAAGTGTTTTGTGTTGCTTCATAAAAGCCTTCATAAAAAACGATTGTTCAAACTTCATCTTATTTGTTATGTGTTGCTCCAAACTCTAACTACACCACACGCACATGTGCGGGAGGTTGCTGAAACAGACGTTTTACGCTCGACGAGCGTGAAGAGCTGGCTTCACAAAACCACTATTTGGGACCTCAAGTATTTCTCTCCTAGTTTCTGCATAAAAATAATTATTGTCATTATATAGATGAAACTCAACAAACATATAAAATATCTTTCATTCATAACTTTGAGTGGAGATAAGTAGGGGTGTCCACCTGATGCGATAAAATTGAAGGTGGAATTGTCTCTGGACCAAACATCCTGGGTGTATGCATGAAGGATACAGCAGTTACACATTCAATATCTTCTCCATTCTGGCATCCTCAACACTGAGGTAACACTGGCAGCCAATCATCATTCCTATGAAGCTAGCCATCGTTTTCAACACCAACATCAGGTACTGGAGGTCACCAATGGTCGCCTGACGTACATCATTCTTGTGATACAACCTGTCAGGAAAGGCATCAAATCTGTGATGATAAGTAATTAAGTAATGTACCTCACCATTCCTGTAGAATTATGTCCAAAAGTGTTGTACCTATTCTAATTTACCACTCTGAACAGAATCTGGAGATGATCAAAACATAGGCAAGAGTATAGCAGAAAATTGACAATACTGCATCACAGGCAAGAGTATAACAGCAAATTGTTTATAGCATAGGTCAGAAAAGAAGCGCATGAGTATAGCAGCGAATTGTTTTCCTTTTTTTGCATCAGCTGCGATAAACACATCGGGAAGAAAAGAAACACAAAATAAGGAAAGAAAATCAGTGGGATTGAAAGAATATATCTCTCAAATTTGCAACAAGCATCTTACCATTCCAAAGGACGGTCCTTCTCTCCTTTTTCGTTCCGACGCCCAGATTATCATCTCACTTCAAGCGCCTCCTTCCTCTTCCCCTCGTCGTCCCCATAGCTGGCATCTCCTGCAACCTCCATCCCGAACAACACCTGTCACAATTCAGGCGCAAGCACAGTCTCGCGCTTGAGATCTGGCGGAATCAAGAAGAGGAACAGAAGAAATCACGGCAGAGGAAGGAAACTGACATTCGATTGCGCCGAGCCGAAAAATAATGTAGCTTTGGCATTAAGGCTATTTCTTAACCCAGAGAATTTCACAAAGTAATTCACCATTAGAAGTTCGATAATCCGACATCAAATTCAGAAATAGTGAAATAAGAAACGAACTAAAACTGAAGTACACTAACCTCTATCTACCACTGAAGTCCTCTGCTACTACAAATCTATAATATCCCTGAGCTCAAGCAATCCTGCAAAGAAGATTCATAAATAACAACTTTCAGGCTTATTGATTACCACATGCTACACCTAATTGAAATTTCACAGTTCGTCAAATCTAAAACTATTACAAGATCATTGCATTCAGTACACACTGCTGCAACTCAATCGAAAGTATCATGCATGTTTTCACCTGCTGGTTATCGTATAAACCAAAACATATCTCGGCCCATAGGATTCATCAAAAAGCATGAAAATCAAAATCTGTACTTTCACGAGTGCTTTTTTCCACGGTTTGACACATGTATATCTCAGTCAAGTAAAAACATTGCCAATTTAACTGCATCACGATGTAATGCAATAATGAATCAAGATTTATTACAGTTATCGACCAGGGGTGGTGTTTCTTTGTCAGTAATCACCATTAACCTAAGAAACGTGTCTGAATACCAATTAATATTTTATAATGCATCATAAGGTAATGCAGATAATTGATATTTATGCGAGGACCTGGTTTCAGAACGTGTTCCTCACGTTCCACATTGATGTTCCAAAAGCTACAATATACAGGCAAATGAAACATCTCAGATGTATTATTACCTCCGTCTCTGGTATAATTCTTATAAACATCAATTTTTCCATCCTGCAATGTTGAATCAAATCCTGAAAGTCTCAAGGTATAATTGACCGAATATGAGAAGAAGAAGTTACATGTATGCATACACAATGCACGAGCAAATTAAGTACATAATCAAAAGAGAAATAATAGAAAATAAAATAGATCTTATGATACTAATGCATTTGCAGTTCAGCACTTACATAAGTTTCTCGGGAGCAAAGTACACTTCGCAGTTTCAAGCTCCTGAAAATAAGGGATAATGTTTTGACATTAAAGAACTATTTGTTACTATTAAATGGTAAAACAAGCAGGTCCCATATGGATCCACTTCATCAACACTGTGGGGGGTGTAATAGTGCATAACAAAGTTACTGTTAATACCAAAGTCTTAATCATGTGTGTTCTTTAACTGAATTTTCATAATTGGCAAGTGCACCATGAAAAGATAAAAACCGTCCACTGTCAGTTTGTCACGTGCTCGCACCTTGCATAGCAACCAAATCTGCTACACTGATATGATAGTCTGCTACATTTGATATCTTGTCAGAACTGACAGCAATTTACATAGTACTGAATATGAAATGCTCTGCATCCTACGTTGTCATGCAGTTCCAAATCACCATATGGTATGTGTTTTGACTGAAACTATGGTCCTTTGGAAGATATAACTGAAGGTATCATTGGTGATTAACTGTCTATAAGGCTAGCCAATTCACAAGAATACATAACAAACTCGAAATAGCAAGAAAATACCTTGACAGATTAATACTAAACATCACAAGGCACTGAGATCGAGGGCATCCTCTGCTGCTTTCAGCGAGACAGTAAAAATGTCATGCGCACAGAAGGATTCAGGCTAATTCCCCATTGCATTGATTCCGAATGATTTTATTCTGACCTGCTATTGTGCTTCATGGCATAATTAACAGGGACAGAAAAAATAACTTGATTGCATTAACGGACAGAAAGGCAAACAACAAAAGAAATATTTACACAATCCCTTGGCTTACCTTCTAGCTCATGACTGATTGCTTTCACTTCCGCGACAGACTTCTCACCTTCTTATTTGCTACCTACCTAGACCGGCCACATATATTGCAGCATGTTCGCACGAGCTCCTCTTCATTCCGACTATCAGTTGTCCCCCCACAAGTTCATAAATTTTTCTCTGATAGCATCAATATAGATCAAAGTTTCCCGTGGATCATGCTCCCTAATCCCTTATCTGGTGGCCGCAACTGCTAATCTTAACCGATCAAGATCAAGACACCCAGATCGAATCAATGGACATAGGAACAAACCTAGCATAAGAAAAGATCGCGCGACGCTGCAAATGGAAAGGAGTAAATTCAGCTGTGGCGGTGGACGGCGGCGACACTTGGTGGTCCACTCGCCGTCACCACTGCAACTCCACGCCATCACGGCTACTCGCCGTCGCCTCCTTGCCCTCGCAGCCGCTGCCGCTTGCCGTCGTCGCTCCGACC
>LAPY01001137.1:19970-31344 GCA_000970635.1 Eragrostis tef
GAGTCCCCCCCCCCCCCCCCTGGTGCGCCCCAAAAACAAACTAGAGAAAATTAACCCATAAAGCTTATGAAGAGCATTAAAATAGCATGTGAACAAACAAAAAGGAAATATAGGAAACCAAGGTAAGCATATACATAATTTAGGGTCAAGAGACACTAGCCACTCTGCGATTCTGGGAAAATAACTAGTGTTCACACCAAGGAGAGAATGTGCGAAAATTTGAACATGCAGGCTTGTGTTGTTAATGCTATATGACAACTAGAGAAAGCGAAGTCTAGAAGTGCTTGCAGTTCAAAGAGAGCCCAATGTCTCTTGGCAGAACTACAATATAGGAACAGATATTCTAAAGTGTGTCATAAGCATCGATCGCAAGTACAGGAAGTACTGCAGTTAATCCTATGACACATTTGTATGCTTTGGCAGATGTACAAGTGACTGCCTAAGATATATACCCATTTATCAGCAGCTTCACTGAAATTGATATTGAGCATGATTCCATAAAGAATTAGAAATTCACAAAAGCTTGTCGTCACAAATGGTAAGTGAAACACTTGCTGAACATGTTCGATGCTGGAAGCCTGTTGCAAAGTGATTAGTTCCCTTTTTGCATAGAAGTAGAGCTGAGGATATGGTAAAGCAAGAAGCCAATAACTGACCAGCCTAAGTCTGACCTAAGTAAGACGGAGCTACATGATCAGTGAGATTTACAATATCCCTCTAGCAGAAAGAGTCCCTTTTTCTTAGTCCTGGCTACTGAGCAGCGGCATAATTTTTTTGCCATACCAGCTTAACCCATGGAAGACCCTCTCGTTAAAAAATTTATCCAGGCTTTTTGTAGTAGTAAGACTTCCTCATTTGGCACTCTAAGGTTGAAAATATTCAACCATTCATTGTTCAAATTGTTAAATCCAGTAACTTGATATGAATTATTCCAGTGATGATTTAAACATGTAAGCAGTTCTAACTTCAAAATTCCACAATATTTTGGTGAACACCATGTAAAAAACCAAGCCAACCTAGTGGTTTTCCATGTCCGAAACCTAAGAATGCACTAGTTCGTAGACAATGCAATTTTACTTTCCACATGAACTGTGTGATTCATAGTTTCCTTCAGCAGCACTGTGGTACATGTGAAAAGTAGGGAGATTGGAGCTTGGTAAGTGTCGTATCTACTCTAGTGATGGGAGAAGCGGATGATGAAATGTAGCCCAAGATAGTGAGTGCCTTTCCAAGTTCGTCATAGTGAGCCTGCATGTCATGGAGACACAGCAACAACTAGGAAGGAAGAAGGAAGTCTATCGTTATCGACGACGGTGTTAGATGGCCAGGGAGGTCATCATGGTCACATTGAAGAGTGGCAGAACAGAGGAAAGTATAAGTGGGAGCTGCATGATCAAGTTAACCTAATGCAAAGGGTGAAGCACCAGAGACCAGCGATATGGACCCCCAAAGCTTTGAGCTCCTACTATACGAGCTAGTGGGAAACAAAAGAATAAGCTGTTGGCCGACACTGAGACATGATGGGAGCATGGGCCACTATCGAGAGGTTTAAGATAGCTTAAATTTGCAGATACGAAATTACGGCACTATACTAAATAAAATAGATCATTTGTTAAAGACTGCTACATAGTTAGTACCAATTAACATACTACTACACAACATCAATATCTCATATTCTTACCTTAAGAGAGAATTCAGTTCAAATCACCGAAAGCTTTACTGGCTAGTTCTTAATACTAGATTTTAAATTCACAACACAATATCTCACGTTCTCACCTGAATGAGAGACTGGTTCAAATTACCAAATATTGATTGAAACACTAACTATAAGATTCCAAAAAATAGGGGGAGCAAAATCAAGCTCAAGAAACTTACAGCAAGCTCTCCCTTAGGGATGGGAGCACGAGCTCAGGGTGGCACTGTGTACACCACACCTTACTTGTCACAAACAACTCCTCCCTAAACGCCACAATGCCATGCTGCACTGCTTCGGCCATGGCCTCACTGACAACCCGCTCAGAAGCGTAGAGAGCCGCGGTGTCAATGTGGCGGTAGCCGAGCTCCCGCGCGGGAACCACAGCAGTTTTGACATCTTCCGCCACAAATGGGTGGAATGCCGTGCCGAGCCCCACTGCAGGCACTGATTGTCCAATAGAACCTACCAGGAAGTCTGGAATCTTTAAGTGGCAGGTGCTGCTCCTCCCTGTCGGTGATGCCATGGCCTGCTGTTTAGGTGTTTCTCTTTGCTTGTTTGGTGTGGTGGGGGAGGTGTAGGCAGCATAAGTGGGGCAAAAGTTTACGATACGCATACGGAGCCTACAGAAAATTGTCGTATTCAGAACCAAATTCATATATAAACAGAACAAAACAAAAGGTGATTTATAACGAAAAACCGATGATAGTATTCTGGTGACAAATGAGGATACCTACTAAATATGTTTATATCAAACTTAGTGAATTCAGTGCTGTAACATTTATAATTACGAACATAAAAAATAGAATAAGCATAAACTAAATCACTGTTCACTATCTTGAAGTTTGACTGCAGGACAGCAGCATTCTAAGATCTTTATCCTTCAAAGCGTTTTGTGATTCTTATTTCCCAGTTCTAAGGCTTCCAAATATATATTTCCAAGATAAATGGGGATAATCAATGGATGGACACTTCAGTAAAGCAATATCCCTTTTGAGAGATATTACTACCAGAGCAGAGAGCCGACCCTATGCTACAACGAAGGTAGTGTACGAAATCAAAGTCGCCTCAATTCTTCATTCAGCTTAACTGCAATCATCCACCAGACTCAAATGGCCTAACTTATCAACTGGGGTTCAGTTGGAGACTTGAGTATGTACCTGCTCAGTGCACACTTTGGCCCGATGCAACTGGGGCGCCGCCCTCTTGTTGCTTACAAGTGCCGCGATGCCGCTGCAGGTTTCAGGTGCCGCCCGGCCGTTACCCCGCGCAGGTTCCTCGCCGGCCCCCGCTGCTACTCGCTTGCTAGGGTTGCTCTTTGCTCCCTTGTCAATGCGTTGGGGAAGAAAGCCGTTCGGAGAGAGAAGCAGAGGAAGGCTGAAATGTTTGTTGTGCATTCTGGCCCAGCAGCTGATGAGGCCCATAGCGTCGGTATCATATCATCAGGCGCATTCGTGAAAGAGGCGTTGGGCTAATGATTAAGACATTCGAGTAACACCTTTGAGATTTTGTGTTTGACTTTTGGTGGAAACGAATTTTTTAAGATTTACTAGCGTTATGCATTAAGTGGTAAACGGCGTTTCCGTCGACAACGATACGCCTTTAGTGATTTGGGAATCTCCAAATCTGTCGGGTGCTCAGTCTTTTAGAGGTATTTATAGAAGTAGGGTTTGTGTACGTGTATTCATAGGAGTGAGTATACGTGCGTGTTGTGAGTGTCTGCGTTGTACTGTGTAATTTTTTTAAAAAAACATGCATACTCGTCATTTCACGCACAATGGGTGAATCCTCCTTCAAGAATTGAACGGAGGATACAACGGGTGTATAATTCCGAAGGTAAATGGCCGGATATCAGGTAATTTAAAAAGTTCTATGATTTAATCTATTGTAATAATAAAATTATACTAGTTCTCACATTCCAATGTATCTCAACTCTTCATCCTCTTCCCAACGCATTTTTATCTCGATCTCTCTCCTTTTCCACCACTCCCCATTTCTTGTGTTGTTCACATCACTTTTCCACACATTCCCCATTTCTTTGTGTTGTGCCTAGTCTACCTTCGATGTCGTAAGCTGAAATAATGCTGTCTAGTCTACTGATGGTAACAAACGTTGAAACCCGGGCAGTTTCGCCGGGAAATTATGCCAGGAGACGAGGGCCTCCCGTACGATGGTTGTTGCCGTCAGCCGTGACGGATCAAGAAAGGCGAAAAGGCTCATGTCCATGATAGCGCCGAGGCCGAGCAGGGAGCACGGAGCAACTGTCCGTCCCATCTGTCGGCACTTCAACTTTCTGCCATGGGACGACGGACAGTTTGCGTGCTGTCGTGTGTTCGATCCGCCGCGCGCGCGCGTCAGGCTGGAGGTTTTTCGGTGACTGACCCGGCGCCGTGGCCTCACATCGCACTGTCCGCTCCGCCGCGCGAATCGGCCTCTTTTGTGCTCCCTCTCAAGAACTTGGCGGGACACGTCCCTCGCGTGCCTCCCCCTCCTGTTTTCTTATAAAAACGGCTTACCAGTCAGTGATCTGCGCTCCCATCTTGTGTTGCATGGTAATCTTTTCGTCTCGGGCGAACGGCATAACCGAGAGATCCTAATTAACCGCGCTAGCTGAACCGGAGGGGAAAACATGGCGCTGTCCAGGGCGCAGACGAGCTCCGGCGAGTCCGTGCACTGCTCCACCTTCGCGTCGCGCTACGTGCGCACCGCGCTCCCGAGGTACGCAACAGTGCGATGACGACGGGCTTTGGCGTTCCTGATTGATCTGAGCTGCATGTTAGACTGATCTGGGCATGTGTGCAGGTTCCGGATGCCGGAGCAGTCGATCCCCAAGGAGGCGGCGTACCAGATCATCAACGATGAGCTGATGCTGGACGGCAACCCGCGGCTGAATCTGGCGTCGTTCGTGACCACGTGGATGGAGCCCGAGTGCGACAAGCTCATCCAGGCCTCCGTCAACAAGAACTACGTCGACATGGACGAGTACCCCGTCACCACGGAGCTCCAGGTAAGTACCAAGAGCGATCTGGCCGTGCGTTCCTTAGACGACGCGATCCATGGATTGATTTTGACGTGAAACAGAACCGGTGCGTGAACATGATCGCGCATCTCTTCAACGCCCCGATCGGCGACGACGAGACGGCCGTCGGCGTGGGGACCGTGGGCTCCTCGGAGGCCATCATGCTGGCCGGTCTGGCGTTCAAGAGGAAGTGGCAGAACAAGATGAAAGCGGCGGGAAAGCCCTACGACAAGCCCAACATCGTCACCGGCGCGAACGTTCAGGTATGTTACGCACGCCATGTGTTTGAAGTTTGAAGTATGAACACGAACACGATCGTCTTTCGAAGAGAGAAAAGTTTGAACACGATCGATCAGTGACCTCACAGGTGTGCTGGGAGAAATTCGCGCGGTACTTCGAGGTGGAGCTCAAGGAAGTGAAGCTGAGGGAAGGGTACTACGTGATGGACCCGGAGAAGGCGGCGGAGATGGTGGACGAGAACACCATCTGCGTGGCCGCCATCCTCGGCTCCACGCTCAACGGCGAGTTCGAGGACGTCAAGCTGCTCAACGACCTGCTCACGGCCAAGAACGCCGAGACGGGTTGGGACACGCCCATCCACGTGGACGCGGCCAGCGGCGGCTTCATCGCGCCCTTCATCTACCCGGACCTGGTCTGGGACTTCCGGCTGCCGCTGGTGAAGAGCATCAACGTCAGCGGCCACAAGTACGGCCTCGTCTACGCCGGCGTCGGATGGGTCGTCTGGAGGAGCAAGGAGGACCTCCCCGAGGTGACCAGCCCACGTTCACGCTCAACTTCTCCAAAGGTCTGCTTGCCTCTGTTCTGTTACCCTGGTTGATCTGTTTGCAGACTTCAGCAGTCGGTTAATTGATCGGTGTGCTCTGTTGTATAGGTTCGAGCCAGATAATTGCTCAGTACTACCAGCTCATCCGTCTTGGATTCGAGGTAATTGCAATTTACTCCTACATACTTGTGATTGCTGGAACACATAAACGTGTGTTTGTTCTTTTGTGTCTGCAAGAAAACGAACACGCAATCCATGCCTGTCAGGTTGTTGTGCTTTCTGTTGAGATTCTGTACATTAGTTCGTCACGCCATCCCAGTGTTCTTCGCGTGATATGCACAAGTGTTTTAAAATTTTTTTGGTTCCGTGCACAAATGAGGACACTGCTTTTGCAAGTTAATAAAATGAATCTGTGCGATTGATGTTCTTGAGGTGGTGGCATGTTGCACTGCAGGGTTACAAGGACGTGATGGAGAACTGCCGCGACAACGCGGCGGTGCTGCGCGAGGGCATCGAGAAGATGGGCCACTTCGACGTGGTGTCCAAGGACTCCGGCGTGCCGCTGGTGGCCTTCTCCCTCAAAGACTCGTCCCGGTACACGGTGTTCGAGGTGGCCGAGAGCCTGCGCCGCTTCGGCTGGATCGTCCCCGCCTACACCATGCCCGCCGACGCCGAGCACGTGGCCGTGATGCGCGTCGTCATCCGCGAGGACTTCAGCCGCGGCCTCGCCGAGCGCCTCATCGCCGACCTCGGCAAGACGGTGGCGGAGATGGACGCGCACGCCGCCAAGAGGCACGGCGGCGCGGACCACACGCACAAGAAGACGGAGCGCGAGATCGAGCAGGAGGTCACCACCTTCTGGCGGAGGATGGTCGCCAAGAAGAAGAGCAGCATGGTCTGCTGATACACCACCAACTGGACCCCGACACCAGGGGTGCTAGCTGGAAATAATTCCTCACCCGAGCTCCTCTTTATCTCATCATGAGCTCTGTTCTTATGCTTCTTTTGCCTTTATTTTTTTTTCTTCTTTTGCCCTGTGTATGTGTGATTTAACTTGAACACTCGTTTTGTCTGGTTGAATTTGTGTGCGGTTTATCGCGCCAATTGCTCATTGCTGACAAGTTGTGTGTAGAGACAAGACAATAGACGCACGTCAAGATGAAGTACAACAATGAAGGCGTCTGCGGTGGGAGCGAGATGCCGAGCATCGACCACGACAACCAGAAGCGAGCCTCATCAGTGGGCCTCGTGGTTCTCTAACGGGCTGGGCTGGAAAATCCGTGCCTGATTAGTGGGCCTTGAAACTAGTGGAATCCAACGTTCCAAAAGGCCGAAAGAAATCAATGGCGAGGGGTAATCTCGTGAATTCAAAGACCAGTCCCTAGGGTTTGCAGACCCCGCCGCCGACCGCTCTATATATAACCGCGCACCTGACATTGCAAATCATCCCTCGCCCGCCGCCGCTCTCATGCTCGTCAGATGCCGATTTGCTTTCTTTCACACATCTTGTGCTTTCCCCTCTGTTTTGTGTCGATTCGTATTCCTTGGTGATTTGGATCCTGCGTTAGGCGATGATGATTTGCTCTTACATACCATCAAACTCTGAATCAATCATACCTGTGTTGATTGCACAAAGCTTTCGTGAGTCTAATGCGAGTTATTCACATCGCCGATTTGGTTTTATCTTCAATTTCTTTCTGTTTTCGGTTTACAATATTAATTTGAGGCAATAAATTAGAGTCTCTGATTCGCTTCTTCAGTAGCGTTTTCAGCGCTGTACGTTGCCGAGAGTAATCGGGCTGATTCTGGCACTTATCATCTTCATGTATGACTTGTGCATTCAATTTGTCCATACAGTTCTCCAATCTGCTACTTCATTGGGTTTTTTTTTCGTCTGAACTCATTCGTTCGTTTCACCGCAGAAACATCTGTTCCATGTTCATGGTTTTTTTATGAATTAGTTGATCTCTCTAATGGAAAGAGATGAATACCAGAAAAGAACAGCAGAGAAAACTCTGAACTGAAACATTGGAAATAGTTTTTGATATAATATGAACACTACAATGGCATCAGTTAACAGATTGACAGTCAACCTGATCATGTGCCCAGCACCACATTGACAAATTTGTTGAATGTTAATTAGTCGTGCGGCATTGGATATTGTTCTCAATTTAAACGGGTGAAATAGGAAGTCACAGATTGACAGTTCTCATGTTTGTTCGGCTGCTGCAAAGATAACAACTTTATTGGCTCTGGAACTAGGGAATGGGGAGAACACACCTGAAGCAATGTTCCTTGTACCAGTTGGTTCTGTTTGATGTGAATATCAGACATTGACCAGGACGGTAAAGAACGCAATTGTGTCACTAGGCCTAACATGATATGAACAGGACGGTAAAGAATTCAGCACTTGCAAGAGGCAACCTGAGCATCTTCTGTTGATAAACTGTGTCAACGGTGTCATCCTTGCGATTCGACAGTTCAACATGATATAACATGTGCCCAGCACTTATTTGACAAACTTGTCGCACGCCGCCAAGAGGCACGGCGGCGCGGACCACACGCACAAGAAGACGGAGCGCGAGATCGAGCAGGAGGTCACCACCTTCTGGCGGAGGATGGTCGCCAAGAAGAAGAGCAGCATGGTCTGCTGATACACCACCAACTGGACCCCGACACCAGGGGTGCTAGCTGGAAATAATTCCTCACCCGAGCTCCTCTTTATCTCATCATGAGCTCTGTTCTTATGCTTCTTTTGCCTTTATTTTTTTTTTCTTCCTTTGCCCTGTGTATGTGTGATTTAACTTGAACACTCGTTTTGTCTGGTTGAATTTGTGTGCGGTTGATCGCGCCAATTGCTCATTGCTGACAAGTTGTGTATAGAGACAATAGACGCATGTCAAGGTGAAGTACAACAATGAAGGCGTGAGCAGGGCGAGCGAGCGACATGCCGAGCATCGAGTCATCGACGACGACTACCGGAAGGCAGAAGCGGCCTCGTCAGTGGGCCTCGTGGTCCTCTAACGAGCTGGGCTGGAAAATCCGTGCCTAATTAATGGGCCTCGGAACGTTCCAAAAGGCCGAAAGAAACCAATGGCGAGGGGCAATCTCGTGAATTCAAAGGACAATCCCTAGGGTTTGCAGACCCCGCCGCCGACCGCTCTATATATAACCGCGCACCTGACGCCTCAAATCATCCCTCGCCCGCCGCCGCTCTTGTTCTCGTCCTGCGTCAGATGCCGATTTGCATTCTTTCACACATCTTGTGCTTTCCTCTCCGTTTTTTGTTGATTCGTATTCTTTGGTGATTTGGATCCTGCGTTAGGCGATGATGATTTGCTCTTACATACCATCAAACTCTGAATCAATCATACCTGTGTTGATTGCACAAAGCTTTCGTGAGTCTAATGCGAGTTATTCACATGCCGTTTTGGTATTATCTTCAATTTCTTTTCGTTCTCGGTTTACAATATTGATTTGAGGCAATAAATTAGAGTCTCTGATGCGCTTCTTCAGTAGCGTTTTCAGCGCTGTACGTTGCCGAGAGTAATCGGGCTGATTCTGGCACTTCTCATCTTAATGTATGGCTTGTGCATTCAATTTGTCCGTACATTTCTCCGATCTGCTACTTCATTGGTTTTTTTCTCTGAACTCCTCAGTCACGTTCGTTTCACCGCTGAAACATCTGTTCCATGTTCATGGTTTTTAATTGTATTAGTTGATCCCTCTTTTTTTTTCGCGAACCGATCCTCTTTTAATGGAAAGAGATGAATATCAGAAACGAACAGCAGAGGACCTGGAACTGTGCTCAATCATTAGAAACATTGGATATAATTTTCGATATAAAATGAGCACCACAATGGCATCAGCTGACAGATTGACAGTTCATGATCTAACATGTGCCCAGCACCACAATGACAAATTTGTTTAATTTTAATTAGTCGTGCGGCATTGGGTATTGTTCTCAATTTAAAAGGGAGTAATAGGAAGTCACAGATTGACAATTTTGTCATATACAACATGAGACTTATCACTTGGTTGACATAAAATCTTTATTAGCTCTGGAACTAGGGAATGGGGAGAACACACCTGAAGCAATGATCCTTGTTCCAGTTGATTTTCTTTGATATGATGAATATCAGACAGTGAACAGAACGGTAAAGAACGCATTTTTGTTACCTGGCTTAATGCAGCACTTGCAAGAGTGAACCTGAGCATCTTCTGATGATTAACTGTGTCAATGGTGTCATCCTTAACATTGACATGTGCCCTGTTGTATGCTAATTATTCATACGGCATTTGATATTGTTCTCAGTTTTGTCATATACAACATGAGAATAAAGATTAAAAAAAATAGCTTTGGAACTAGGGAGAACACAACTGAAACAATGTTCCATGTTCCAGTTGGTTTTGTTTGATGTGAATATCGGACAGTGAACAGTATGGTAAAGAACGCAATTGTGTTACTTGGCTTAGTGCAGCACTTACAAAAGTTAACCTGAGCATCTTCTGATGATAAGCTGTGTCAATGGTGTCATCCTTAAGATTTGAGCCACACAAGGTGTTACTGTCTGATATTCACATCAAAAACTGACTATTTGCCATGAAACACTGTTGATAAATCGTTCGTTGAGGTATTCTAAATTTCTGACTACATTCCACTGATTATGTTATAAGTTACACCCATTTTACATATCCACTCACCGCCCCCAGTCAAAAAGCAGTTGCTCCACCCAAATCAATGGCAATTCGGCAATGGGTAGAACGAAGCAAAAAATCATTTGCTTCTTCTCAAAATAATCCCACCCCCAATATAATGTGTGAAAAAAAATCCACGTATAAACCTCTCGTTATCTGGCCATGGCGCGCGCTGAGCCGAGACTAAATGGTGACGCTGTTGGGTACGCCATGGCAGGTGATGCGCGGCCCGGACGACGGCGCCATGAGCTCGTACGGCAGCACGCCGGCGCCGCACCTGTTTCGCCGGGAAAGAAGTGTATGACTTGTGCATTCAATTTGTCCATACAGTTCTCCGATCTGCCACTTCATTGGTTTTTTCCTCATGTTCATGGTTTTTTATGTGTTTATTGAGCACTCTTTAATGGAAAGAAGTGAGTACTGGAAAAGAACAGCAGAGAACGAGGAACTGTGCTGAATCATTAGAAACATTTTGGATATAATTTTCGATGTAAAACAGAACCACAATGGCATCAGCACAATGACAAATGACAGTCTGCAGCATTGGATATCGTTCTCAACTTAAACGGGTGCAATAGGAAGGCACAGATTGACAGTTTTGTCATATACAACATGGGACTTGTCACTGGATTAGACAGATTGATAAAGATAACAACTTTATTAACTGGGAATGGGGAGAACACACATGAAAAAATGTTCATGTTCCAGTTGGTTTTGTTTGATGTGAATATCAAACAGTGAACAGAATGGTAAAGACCGCAATTGTGTTAATTGGCTTAACGCAGCACTGGCAAGACAAGAGTGAACCTGAGTATCTTCTGATGATAAACTGTGTCAATGGTGTCATAATATTTGCTATGAAACACTGTTGATAAATCATTTGTTGAGGTATTCTGACTACATTACACTGATTATGTTATAAGTTATTTACACCCATTTTACATATCCACTCACCGCCCCAGTCAAAAAGCAGGTGCTCCTATTGGGACCCAAATCAATGGCAATTCGGCAATGGGGAGAACAAAGCAAAAAAATCATTTGCTTCTTCTCAAAATAATCCCGCCCCCAATATAATGTAATCCACGTATAAACCGAGACTAAATTGTGACGCTGTTGGGCACGCCACGGCAGGTGATGCCCGGCCCGGACGACGGCGCCATGAGCTCGTACGGCAGCACGC
>LAPY01001137.1:83941-97502 GCA_000970635.1 Eragrostis tef
CGTACTGCCATGTCATTGCGTTGCTGTGCCGGGCGGGCCGCCACGATGACGCCCTCAAGCTGTTCGACCAAATGACGGACCAGTCAGGGTGCATCCCTGACTCGGGATTCCTCTCCTTCGTGGTCGGTTCCTGCGCCAGTGCTGGCCTTCTTGACGTAGCTGCGGCTTTGCTATCAAAGGCATCACACTACGGTTGCAGCATCGAGCCGTACACGTACAACAGGCTCATGAACTCGTTCATCAGTCATGGCCGGGCGCAGGACGCCGTTTCTTTGTTCGAGATCTGGATTAAGGACGGATTATACACCCCCGATGTCTGGAGTTTCAATGTTGTCGTTAAGGGAGTGTGTCGGGTCGGGGATGTCCAAAAGGCGCTTGAGCTTGTCGAAAGAATGGAAGAGTTTGGCTGTTCCCCAGATACTGTCACACACAATATTCTTGTTGATGGGCTATGCAGGGCGAAGGAGGTGAACAAGGGTCGTGAGGTATTGAGGAGGCTCCAGAGGGATGGTGTTTGCATACCCAATGTCGTGACATACACCTCAGTGATCTCAGGATATTGTAAGGCTGGCAAGATGAATGATGCGATAGCAGTGTACAATGACATGATTGATTATGGGACAGCACCCAATGCAGTCACATACAATGTGCTCATTAATGGATACGGAAAGGATGGAGATATGGATTCTGCAGAGCGAATGTATCAGCAAATGATGCTACGGCGGTGCCCTCCTGATGTCGTGACATTTAGTTCGTTGATTGATGGATATTGTCGGTGTGGACAGCTTGAGAGTGCAATGAGGATTTGGAAGGAGATGGCTCAGTTTCATATTCAACCAAATGTGTACACCTTCTCTATCATAATACACTCACTTTGTAGGCAGAACAGATCAGAAGAAGCACTTGGTCTTCTGAGAGAACTAAACATGCGGGTTGACATTGCACCACGAGCATTTATATACAACCCTGTCATTCATATACTGTGCAAGGGTGGTAAGCTGGAGGAAGCAAACTTGGTCCTAAAGGATATGGAGGAGAAAGGGTGTCATCCTGACAAGTATACATATACAATTCTAATTATTGGGCACTGCATGAAGGGTAGGACACCAGAGGCCGTCTCCCTTTTCCACAAAATGGTGGAGACTGGGTGTTACCCTGATAACTTAACAATTAATTCTTTCATTAGTTGTCTTTTGAAGGCTGGGATGCCTAATGAGGTGGATAAAATAATGCATATGGCTTCAGGGCGTGCATCATCTTTTCAGAAAGTTTCTTCTCACATGAGTCAAAACCAAGATATTTCAGTGGCTGTATAGTTGAATTATACTGAAATAGACCATATGTGGGAAAAAAAGGACTTTAACTGGTGCTTATTGCTGCACAATTGACTTGTCTAGTTCAGTCACCTCCTGCATAAGATTGACTTGTCTAGAACAAACCCTGGTTAGTTCTTTTTAATCAGTCACCTCCTGCATTGCATCTATTCTAACAATTACATTCTGCTCTTTTAATTATTTCTATTTCTATTTCACGTCACAACTATCTAATCTTTAATTGCATAAGATTTTAGTACACAAAAGATCAATAGCATGTTTGAGCGTGCTCAACTGTGGGCAACTTTTGGATGCATTGGTGCTATGCGAGTCGTTCAAAATTAGTGACCCAATTGACAGTTTGATGTTAATAATTCGTTAACAAGCATATTCATGTGAATCTCACTTTGGTTTCTTCGATGAAAGACATTATACTTATCTTTCAAATTTGTTGTTTTGCAGGTCATTCCTCTGACAGGAGCTCAAATGTAGATACTGAATCTTTGTTGCCCCTAGCATTGTTTTTAAGGCGGTGTGGCATTCTGCGGCGACCAGGGGGAGCCTTACCGCCTAGGTGACAAGGCAATACTACAACCTAAGGCGTCCCTGCAGTGACCAGGGGCCACCTGGGCGCCTAGGCTATGTAGCTATCGAGAAAGTTATCAAACCAAACCATGCTGAGTTAGAACAAAAGGTAGCTATTTGGTGCTCCATTTATTCTTTGAAGTGATTTGGTGAACTTCCTGCGGAGGAGTCAAACAAGAGTCATAGTGCTGATCTGCTTCACTGATGCTACAGAAAGTTCACACATAATTTCTTGACATGCCCCCGTAAACCTTGCATACGTTTCCACCACTTCCCTGGGCTTCACACATAATTGCCCTCGGTTTGTTCTGCCAAGATTCAAGAATGGCTATTTTTGGGAGATTGTTAACTGAATAAGATTGAATTAGCAGTTGAAGGTTCAATGCCTGAATAGGATGGTAGGTAATTTAATCCTAGCAAAGGTACTTCATTTGTATTGTTTCTTCCCTGTGTGCTGTTCATCCTCATAGAATGTTCTTTCGGGAAATAATATGCATGCTGTTGTGCATTCAAATCCCAATAGCTATGTATACACACACAAAAAAAGAAAAGCTATGTACACACCAGCTTGAGCACACAGCTTCTTGCTTTGCAATTTTTTAACTCACCAGTAGGTGCAGAGTATATTTTCTCTTTACTATGGCCTATTGAGGGGCTTGTCCCAGGAAGTGGGATCAGGAAAGCCAAGATAGTACTAATTTTGTAATGATAGTTTCTTATTTGGCTTATCTTCTGGACCTCTCTAGTAACGGATGCTTTTGGGTGGGTTTAAGCTCGTTATCGGTCCTGTTTGTCATCCTTTGAACACATTTAGCCACTTTGCTCATAATCCATTTAAGTGAGCATGTTTGATTTTTTATTGAATAGACTTGACTCGAAACAGTTTATATCCTTGAATGCAACTCCGGAATATACAAGTTACACATATTAGGTACAATGCTCATGATCCACGAAAAAATAGTAACATTGAATTATAATTCCATGTTAAATGGACATTAATTATCTATTGGATATACATACTATGCTGATAACACTCTGCCAGGGATGTTCTATTCTGTGTACTTGGTCATTTAGCCCTTGTTTTGCTTGTTATACGAATCTCTTTTTATCAGAGAACTAATTGAGTGGCAGCTCAAGCTAGGTTCAAATTGTATCATCAGTTGGCCTCTAAACGATATTTACAGTGCAGATAATACAATTGGATGGTGCACTTGTTATTACTTCTGAAGTCAAGATGAAAATAAGCTTCAAGATCAGAGCTGTTGAATATAAGTCCACTTCTGTAAACTAGAAAAATTCACCATTCATGCTATCAGCATCTGGTGGATTCTCCATTGATATTATCAAGAATTGCCATGACCCCAATGATGAAAGCCTGATCATAGCCTGCCTGCACTTCCACATGGTAGAAGTCCTTGCTTCCTGTTAGGTCTTTCCTGCCCATCTGCAGAACAGATATCATCTGTCAAATTTTACTTCTTTGGATGCTCAAATGTTGATGGGATACATGCAAATGCACATGCATTTCTACGCCTACCATAAGAGCAAACAATGTTGCTATGATTAAACATTCCAATTAGCCAAAAATGCACCAGAACTGTACAATAGAACTTTTTTCCCCTTGCTTTCACGGAATAATAATTGTTAATCTTGACTTGGATCTGTAGTTTCACAATTTGCTTACACAACCGAAAATGTGTGCATGCCTAATCAATTTGATGACCACAAAAAGAATTTTAGGGAAAGAAGTGCAATTGCTACAAAAGGAGAAATGGATCTTTGCTTATTGGTTATTATGAAGGTATGGCTGGCGTACCTGGGCTACTATTTTTCCACTGCAGTCAATTATTCTACAGTCTCTATCTGTAAAAGATCCACCAATTTCAAAATCCCAGTTTTTGCAGTGCCTCTTGGGTTCAATATGAATTCTCATTGGTGTACTTGTAGCTATGCATGATTTTGGATCAGTTAGGCTGAAGACCAATTTGTCTTTTCCTTGATAATCCATTGAGTACCCGTTCCATTTGTTCCGGGTGCTTAGAGCCTGGACAATTCCTCCCTGCAGTGGAAGATATGGTGAAAGCCATAAAATATATTGGAAGTAAACTAAGGACGTGGAAGAGCTAATATTTGTGTCTTTTTGCATCTTCAAGAGCTAGTTTCCTTATATTTAATGTGAACTGAAAAGAAGTTCCAGCTTCTCTAAATTTATAAGATAGCCTTTTCAAAGGAAGTATGAAATAACACAGGTCTCAGGAATCAGAATAACTTCATAGAGCATATAGTTCTGCACCCATCAATTAAAATTCGTTCAGTTGAAGCAGTCAAGGGAATGGGGAATTGAGAAAAACTACATAACGGCCAAGAGTTGATTTTCAATGATGATCCATTACCTTTCTAGAAATGAATAGTACTGGTTCTCCTTCACCATCTTTCACCATAAGCTCGCTCTTAGATCCAAGTATTCCACAACCATCTACAACGAAAACAACATTGTGACTGAGATCATTAACAACAAAGCCACCACCATTCACTACAATGGGTCTCCTCCTGATCATCAGCTTTGTTGGAGCGCCTGAGCAAAAAAACTTGCTAACTACTGGAATGGTGTTGTCCATTTTGCTTGATGCTACTCACGAATAGAGATATCTCTACTACTTAGATCTGTATCCCTGTTTTCCTTCCCTCTAGCATGTTTTGTGGCCAGCAGGTGAGGACTTATATCATGGTGGAGGACTATTGCTTTAAAGAAGGCAGTCTCCCAAGCTAAGAAGCAAAGGAGATTTCAGTCGGTTGGTGTGGTTCAAGAGTCTCAATACAATGGAAAGTCATAGCAAGACCTTTTCTTACAAGTTGAATAAAAGCCCTGCAGAAAGCAAACCTAGAAAAAAACTGCTCTGGTTTAGTATAATTTGTCTAACTTTCATAATGAACCAGCTTTCTGGTGACATTCCTCGGAAGTTTCATCCTGCTTATTTGTATGCATCTCTCTAGGAGTGCTTCAGATGTATATTCTAACGCATGTCATTTAAGGTTGTGACATTTCTTTTGATTCTTTTCATATCAAACTGCTTGTAAAGTTTCAAATATTGAGGGGGCCATAACATCATTAAAAGTTTTTTTTTTCATGAAAACGCAACTACTCACTACATGAGCAAGTACCAGTTATAGAATACATGTTCATTATGGGCACCCCTTTTTAGGTTTTTTTTTCCATGTCCATGGAAAACAGGAAAAGTACCTCTGGCCTCCAGGCTCTGGGCATATGCTCTCTGCTAGTGCCTGTAATTCCAGGTGAAAATAACTAGTATTTTTTTTCTTGTTTAGTCATTAAGTACTTATGCTGTCTTGTTGCTCATGAATTCATAAAAATATTTTGCTCACTAAGTAACCATCTGTCTTGAAACTTGGCAATCTCAAGTGATAATAGCAAACATGTAGATTAACATGTTTGTTGGGGGGTGAGCTTGGAGGAAAAAGGGGGTAGGTGACGCGAAAGATCATCTGATTTTGCTGGCCTATCCAAATTGGCAAAAGTTTGGGTGGTCAAGCCATTAACCTATTCAAGGAAAACTGCCAAACTATCGAATGAAGCATGTGAAGGGTAGTGTAACCAAACAATGAGATGGAAGCTTTGTATTGTGTTAGTGCATCATACGGTAGGTGCCCATTGCGGACCCCCTTTTTTTTGTGTATTCAACAGGAGGGTTTATCCCTTTTTATATTACGTATCTTGAGTGCAACTTCTATAAATTGAAAATGCAGGCACTTGAATCATTAACTTTCCACTGTATCTAGACTTATTCATTTAATTTGTTGCCATTCTGCAGTTGAGTTTGATATGCTTAGAGTTTTGTTTTTCTGATGATGACAACTCGTTTTTTCATTATGAAGGACAACATCTCTGGATTCTTCCTTTCATAGTCAATCATGTTGACAGCAGCTGTTTGAATATCAGGATCCTTGATTTCTGAGGTACTCAGGAAAAGTGCACTACAGGTAATATTCTAGATGCAAATCTTACTTGGGATTAAAAGGATTGACCATATATTCGTCACTGTGGTTCCCTGTATATGTTTAGTGTATGAAGCTACTTTTCTCCTCTCCAACTTTTTATGATAAAATAAAGAAAAAGTCCATTTTACTCTCCCGAACAATTCACTTTGTCTATTTCACCCCCTAAACAAAATGATGGCTCATTTTACTCCCCCAAACAATTCTATTTGGTGCAATGTACACCTTTTTGAAGTTTGTGTTTTTTTTTGTATCCCAGCCTACAAGTGGAATTTGAAGCATAAATTTTGCATGATGGCAACTCACACAAAAAACTATATTAAAAAAATTATGACATATTATTTTGATATTATTTACATAGTTTAATAGAAATTACCGTTATATGCATAAATATGATATCAGAAAATAATTTAAAAATATTTAAACATAGATTATTGAGGCAACTAACATCATGCGAAATTTGAGCTTTAAATTCTACTCGTAGAATGAGAAACAAAAGAAATAAACTTCAGTAGGGTGTACATGGCACCGAATAAAATTGTTTGAGGAAGTGGCTATCGTTTTGTCTTTCCCTAGTGATCAGTGAACTATTCTTAAGATTATGATATGAATAAGTTACTTGGAACTCTATTTTCCCCCCTTTGAAAGTTCACTGCGTCTTCTCTTGCTAAACTGCCTTCCTCCTATATTTTGACCTTGCTTCATAGGAGTAGAGTAGTTGTAGAACAGTAGTACAAGTAATACCTGTAGCTGCGACCTTTTGTTGGAACAGCTTTGGTATAAAGTGCCCAACCTAAATGATTCTCTTGCCTAACCCTACTATTTTGCTTGTGTCCAGGAAACAGCGGATGGTGGAACATTGTCAAGTATTTCTGGCAAGCAAAGCTGTCTTCAGTTAACGCCTGTGTGTTGATATCTCAAGAAGTTGCAAGAGGAATTGCTGGTGAACCCTTCCGACTGAACCTTTGGGACTAAGTAACGACCTGCTAAAGGAAACTTGAAGAAACTCTGGTCCCCTCGATGCACCGGCCAACGTCTCAGCTGGAAGCTTGTTAGCCTCAGAATGGAGCTCACATAGTCACATGCCAATTGACTAGAAGGCCACATTAGAACAATATATTCATAGCCCCTTTATTCTGTCTTGACCTGTGATAGATCGAGCTACCATTCATGACCATGAAAATATTAGTCCAATAATTGGTTGCTCCGGCAAAAGTGGACAAGATTCAAAGGTTCAGCGGAGACGGGAGTTAACACCTTTTCTCCTATTCGTTGACGCCTCCAAACCTTTACGATTAACTAAACCTTGTATGATGATTGATGCTCTTTGAGACCGGTTCTTGGTTACCGTACATGCGAGACTTTTATCCCGCTGCTACTAGGAAGCGCGCATGATTGAGTTATCT
Organism: Eragrostis tef; assembly: GCA_000970635.1. Lineage (NCBI taxonomy): Eukaryota > Viridiplantae > Streptophyta > Magnoliopsida > Poales > Poaceae > Eragrostis > Eragrostis tef. Next base: position 91,260 of record LAPY01001137.1, read on the forward strand.
TTGTGTGCCCACTGCAGTTTTATGGGAGGTTGGTTACTTGCAGTCGCGATATCATTTGGAGCAGAACCAGAGCGATGCTGCTTTTAGCGGACTCTGCAGCCTGCAAACTTGCTCAACTAAATTGTACGTGGGAACAGTTTCCTTTTACGAATGAACACTGGATCACTAAAACACGGTTCCATAGAACCGAACTCGCATGCTATGCAAGCGTCTTCAAACGTCTAACATACTGGCAGTACGCCATGCCCGACACGTCAAAAAGACAGAAGAGGCACGTCGTACGTGCTCAATGGTCATCCAGCTTCCTATCTCACGCGTGCTACCGTCTACCGAAGCACCGATCCATCACGCACAGCGCTGCGATGCACTACTCCAATGGCCGTGATGATCTGTGGCACTTGTGGCCAGTCGCCAACTGCCCGTCCCATCGCCAGCCACCCCCCATGAATGACTCGTCCCGCGCCGAAACGTAGCCAAACATTGCCAGAAACGGCCGCGGCGGCGGCTTTCCCTGCGTCCCGGCGTGCGTTTGCTTGTTCCTGAAACGGAGAAAACGTTCGAGGTCGGAACGTTTAGCTGTCCTCCCCTGCCGAGCACGCGAGCTGGCGCTGCCGGCGAGCGCACGCGTCACCGCGTACCACCGCTGCGCTCGTAGCTACGGGCAACCCGGGCCAGTTTTCTCCACCCCGCGTCTGGGAATCTGGCGATCTGCCAAGTCCGCGGCTGGTATGGTATGGTGGCTGGCAACGGTATTATCGGTGCTCCTGGTGCCAGCTGCTGCTGCTCCCGACAGATTGGTGCCGCTCCCATTCCGTTCTGCTCACGCGTGCGCGCAGCCCATCCCATCCTTCCGATGGGCTGGCTGCCCGTCGTCTGAAATCGCTCGCCGGCCCGTGCGCCCGCGGTCTAGGAGTCGCCCGTTTCGGCAGTTCGTTCGGCAGCCAGCCTCCTATCAAATCACTGTCGATTACCTGGGCCGGTTTGCGAGCTAAAACGACGTGGCAGTGAGCGGTGGCGAGTGATTTTATAGATGCCAACCAAACGAAGTGACGCATCGGCTAATGATTTTGACGCTAGCTAGCTTCGCCACGTCCAAATGTCGCTCGTTCGTTCGTTATCGAGCAAAGTCATCACTCGATCTCGGCCGTGCCGACCTCCCGTTCCACGGATCGATGCGTCCAAACGACAGAGCAGAGCAACGGACGCAGCGAGGACGGGGCCGGTAAATTTACATCGATCGTGTCTCTGTATTTATTTCGCAGGCGTTTGACGCGGCACTGGCCGTGACGCATGAACCAGAGTAATGTTTTTTGTCCCAGTTGTCAAGTTATTAGCCCCTGGCGTTAACCTCTTTGGTATACTACATACGAAGCAACATTACAACGTCGGTCTTCTTATCTGCTGATGACCGCCATTAAATTTTGCATCCTCTGCCCCGTCCTCCTGGAGCTCATAAAAAACATCTCGAAGTAGAGAGGCACGGCGCCGACGGATTCGTCGGTGTGTTTCGCTTTGCAAAGCGAGCAGCGTCTTTCCGCGTACCAAGACCGGAGGACGTCAAATACGGATGAGCACGTACACATTGGGAACACGTCTCAGACGGGTCCAGCGATCGAACCAACTTTTCGCTACGAGTTGTGATGCGTCAACTCATTTGGCCGGACGACCGTAACCACGCACGCTTGTATCTCCATCACTGCAGCAAATGCGGTGCAGGGAAATTCAGGTGCTTCTCGCGTATGTGTGCCCCAGTGTGTCGCGTATGTGTGCCCCAGTGTGATACAGATGCAGCATCCAATCCATGGCTCGGAATGCCCCCAACGTTCATGATTGGCAATATGAGGATGATCCAAAATAATAATCTGTGTTTTTATGTTGCCACCAAACTGTGGTACTGTCGCCTGGGGTCACTATTTATTCCCGTCTTCCTGGCTGATGGAGACAACACCGTTCTGCCTCAACATGCAAATCAGTTGGCAGATCCGCGTATGATTAAGAATTAATGATGCATGAGTTTTACAGAGTTTCATAGATTTGTTTTGCATGAATGAGAGAAATCACGAGGTTTCAAGACGAGCTGAGGTTTGGTGCATGTACTAATAAGAAATTTATTTATTTTTGGGGTCATCTACAATAAGAGAAGGAACCAAGAAACAGAGCATGCACCTGGCAGATGGGCCGGTTTGCGAGCTAAAACGACGTGGCAGTGAGCGGTGGCGAGTGATTTTATAGATGCCAACCAAACGAAGTGACGCATCGGCTAATGATTTTGACGCTAGCTAGCTTCGCCACGTCCAAATGTCGCTCGTTCGTTCGTTATCGAGCAAAGTCATCACTCGATCTCGGCCGTGCCGACCTCCCGTTCCACGGATCGATGCGTCCAAACGACAGAGCAGAGCAACGGACGCAGCGAGGACGGGGCCGGTAAATTTACATCGATCGTGTCTCTGTATTTATTTCGCAGGCGTTTGACGCGGCACTGGCCGTGACGCATGAACCAGAGTAATGTTTTTTGTCCCAGTTGTCAAGTTATTAGCCCCTGGCGTTAACCTCTTTGGTATACTACATACGAAGCAACATTACAACGTCGGTCTTCTTATCTGCTGATGACCGCCATTAAATTTTGCATCCTCTGCCCCGTCCTCCTGGAGCTCATAAAAAACATCTCGAAGTAGAGAGGCACGGCGCCGACGGATTCGTCGGTGTGTTTCGCTTTGCAAAGCGAGCAGCGTCTTTCCGCGTACCAAGACCGGAGGACGTCAAATACGGATGAGCACGTACACATTGGGAACACGTCTCAGACGGGTCCAGCGATCGAACCAACTTTTCGCTACGAGTTGTGATGCGTCAACTCATTTGGCCGGACGACCGTAACCACGCACGCTTGTATCTCCATCACTGCAGCAAATGCGGTGCAGGGAAATTCAGGTGCTTCTCGCGTATGTGTGCCCCAGTGTGTCGCGTATGTGTGCCCCAGTGTGATACAGATGCAGCATCCAATCCATGGCTCGGAATGCCCCCAACGTTCATGATTGGCAATATGAGGATGATCCAAAATAATAATCTGTGTTTTTATGTTGCCACCAAACTGTGGTACTGTCGCCTGGGGTCACTATTTATTCCCGTCTTCCTGGCTGATGGAGACAACACCGTTCTGCCTCAACATGCAAATCAGTTGGCAGATCCGCGTATGATTAAGAATTAATGATGCATGAGTTTTACAGAGTTTCATAGATTTGTTTTGCATGAATGAGAGAAATCACGAGGTTTCAAGACGAGCTGAGGTTTGGTGCATGTACTAATAAGAAATTTATTTATTTTTGGGGTCATCTACAATAAGAGAAGGAACCAAGAAACAGAGCATGCACCTGGCAGATGTATAAAATAGAACTGAGATGTGCTTACCAAAAGGGAAAAGTTTGAGTGGTACGCACACAAGGTCCTCGTCTGCGAGTCCCTTTTCATTTATTTCATGCAGCTTTTCCCTTTCTTTCCTGTGTTCTTCTTCTTTTATTTCACCAACCGTGAGCATAATCTGTCCTGATAAACGTGTTTGAACTACCCATGCTACGTGCTAGCAACCCGGGACGTTCGCTCAAAGCGTACGTGTACTGAATTTTGAATTTTCTGAAGGTCTGAAAATGTGAAGAACAATATAATCCTCCCACCAGCCTTCTGATTGCATTTTGTGGGTGAGTGATCGACTGATAATTGGTTCAGAAGGGACGATACTGTGAGTTTCGTCCTTTTTCAAGCTCTAATTTTGCCAGAAACCTTCATCGCTCTCGATTTCCCACGGGACAGATCCAAACTCGCTCACTTGATAATCCTGCCAGGAACGCCTTGTTCTGATGCGGTGTCACGCACTCTGTGGTTGTTGGTAATCTGAAGCGCCGTTTCATTTTAGAGAATGTCCATTTCTGCTTTTGCCAACCAACTAGCTAGCCCCATCAAGATACAATACTGTCTCTTGCTACTCCTTTTTCCATTTTTGTTTTCGTCATTGAAAATGCCAGTACACGCTAAGCTCTGGCCCGGCCCGAAGCGTGTCCCTCTCTCCTTTATATGCGCGCGCACACACAGGAACAAAAGCTCGCCACAGAGGAACAACAACACTAGCTACGAGCGGCGGCAGAGCAGAGAGCAAGAGACTAGAGAGACAGCGAGGCGCTGCAAAGCGAGCAGAGAGGAGGAGGAGGAGGAGGAGGAGGCAACGCGGCAAGAAGGAAGGCACAAGGAAGAATGGTGGAAGCGCCGTGCATCCCCTCGGCGCCGCGGCACTTCTTCCGGATGCCACGCCACGGCCGCCGGAAGGTGCACGTCGTCCGGCTCGGCGGCGGCGGCGCCCGAGCCCACGACAAGGCGCGCGGTGGGCGCGGGCTCGCGCTGTCGTCGCCGGGCGGCGGCCACCCGGCCGTGCCGGCCTCGTCGTCCCCGCCGCCGTGGTCGGGCATCGAGCCCTGCTTCGCCGCGCCCTTCGTCCCCGTCGCCACGATTGTGAAGCGCGCCAGACCGCAGGACTAGCTGGCTGGTCGCCTGCTCCTGCCGGCGCAACGACGTTCCAGCGGAAGAGCGCTGGTTTCGAGCATGTCTGATGCGGACGACGGCAGCTGATGAAACTGCGACGTGCAGACTCCAGTATAGATTCTTCTCGATCGATTCGCCATTTACGTATAGATTAGTGAAAAAAAAATGTAGATTCGTTCTGGCACTATTTGTACTCCTACTGATTCCATTCAATGCAAAGAAATACTCTAACCGTTTCTTCTGATACGGTTCACTTCCTCTGTTCGTACGCATGAATTTGCAGCTCGGTTTTTGTTCATTCGTGCGCAGGCACCCACACTGCTCATGATTTTCGGTTGGAATTTGTAGCTGAGCCTTGTTCGTACTCATCATGATCAAGGTTCAGTACGAGCGGCCATGCCATGCCGTGCCGTTCGCGGCGGGCACCAGGCCACCAGCTCCAATCGTTCTCGAACAGTAATGAAGTTCGGGTGATCGCACGTGAACCCGATCGATCACGCCGCCATTAAGAGAATCCGCGGATGACATCCCGTTGGCGCACAGCAGCAGAGCAGCCGGTGATTTTGTCCGTCCGGGGGCCTACCTACCATTGCCCTGCTGAAGGATGGAACCAGGCAGGCGAGACCACCCACATGCCTGCCGTCGTCCATAGGGCCGGCGGATAAGGAGTTAACGCGCGGTGCCCCGCTCTGCTCAGGCGCCGCGCACCGCCATGTGCGCTGCTGCTGCGGCGGTGTTTGGCCTTGCATTAATCAATAGAGGCGCCGAACCTACCGCGCGTGCGCGCGAACATGGCTGGCTGGCTTCTCAAATTGGCGAGACTCATCTGCCGGCTCGGCTTGTCTTTTTTCCCGTTCGCGTCGTCAACGTTTGTTGAAGTCCCGTTCATCTACGAGACTCTAGAAAAATAGAATATAATCAAATACATCTGCAGATATTCAGAGCCTTGGATCGCATCAAAGCCGCCGCCGCCTAGTAGGGTTTAATACTTGACAGTACACAAATCAGTGAAGCCGGCCGAAGGCCAGGCATCGATCATCCGGATTCAGTACGTACCCACTCATACATGGCGACGGCGGGGTGGCAGCTTCTGCGGGTCGGAAGTGGCGCATCGGCCGCATCCAGCGCCGCCCGCTTGGCGGCGGGGGGCNGCCGCCGCGTCCTGCGCCAACCGATTGAGCTCGTCCTGCACCACTCGCCCGAGGCGCGTCGTCCCGCCGCGCAACCGCTGCAACTCGTCTGGCGATTACTTCGAGACCGATGAGGCCTTTCTTGGTAAATCAATCCTGTCCTGCCCTCTCTATTTAATTGTACTACTTCCTCTCTCCCCCTCTCTCTCTATATATATATATCGTCGCTGCGGTCGACGAGGTCATACAACCCAAAGGTGTGGTTCGGAAGAGGAGCCGCGGTTCCATCGCACCCAATCTCGTACATTCTACAAATTCTAAGAATCTACAAAAATATAAAAATGTATAAACATAACTATATATGTGTATAGAAGTTCAGGAGAAACTGCCGCCTAGGGTTTAGTAATATCGACATACCACAAATTGGTGAATTCGGCCGAGAAGGACATACAACTCTGATTCACTACCCACCCACCCATGGCGTCGACGCTTTTGCGGATCAAAACTGACGCATCGGCCGCATCCCGCGCCGCCCGCTCTGCTGTCGCGGCCGCGTCCCGCGCCCGCGTGGCGGCAGCCGCGTGGC